>PVKB01000840.1:320756-536128 GCA_004027205.1 Ctenodactylus gundi
GGTAGCGGGGGGCGGGAGGGGGGCATTTCTTTAAAAAAAGAACAATTTCAGAAAGTTGTTAATATTCTACATAACACTCAAATTTAGAAGGAAGAAACCGTTCATTCAAAATATTAGCAAAAGTGCCTGATGAAAGTGCCCAAAGTGAGTTGGTATCATTATTCAAAAGCATAAAAAGAAAATCCTTTTCTCTATTCGTGGTTGCCTGTTGTGCACCTAAAACATAAAACCTTATTGGCTGTTTTCTTTTTTAATGTCTAGCAAATGGCCTCTCAAGGAGGTGCTACAGGGTAGTACTAAGCTCTAGAAGGGTGGTATCTTCATTCTCTTCATCTGAAACATCTAGTTCAAATCTTTATATTGAAAAATTACTTCCCTGTTGATAATTTAGTTTACAAATATTTGGAGGTTAACATAGTATGTATGGATTCTTTGGTTTTCTTAAGTCAGTGTGAACTGGCCTAGTAGTGCCAGCTCTCAGCACTGTGGGACGCTGAGGCAGGAGAACTGCAAGTTACAGCCCAGCCTGGGAACTTAGCAAAACCCTGTCTCAATTAAAAAAAAAAAAAAGACTGGGGACATGGCTCAGTGTGAAGGCCCTGGGTTCAATTTTCAGCACCTCAAAAAGAAAAAAAAAAAAAAAAAAAGGCAGTGTGTTAGTCTGTTTTCCGTTATTGTAACTAATACCCAGCATAATCAACATATAAACTGTATAAAGTGAAAATGTTAGTTTTGCAGTTCTAGTCTCCGACTGGCTGTCCCCATCACTTTAGGGCTATGGTGGCACATCACGGTGGAAACATGGGGCCAGACCAAAGCTGCTCACCCCATGGTCATGATGCAAGAGAGAAGAGGAAGAAGAGTCTGGGACCCCCTGTCCCTTCCCAGGTCTTGCCTAAAGGACCCGAAGAATGAAGAATCTCCCACTAGGCCCACATCCCCCAGGCTCCTCCACCTCCAGATGCCACCTGGGAACCAAGTCTCTAATTGACCTTTCAGGAAAACTTCATATCCAAACTATAGCAGTAAGGCTTATAAAAAAATGAGGAAATGGTTACCTAGCTCTTTTAGGCACACAGATAACTTATATCTATCATGCAAGTTTGAAAACAATTAAAAATAATTTAAAAATCCAAGACTCATTCTCATCTAACCTCCAGAATGGCACAGGGGCCTCCCCTCATCTACCGCACCTCTCCCAACCCCCCGCCGCTGGGGCCTGATAGTCCCACAGGCCCGTTGAGGATAATATGGGAATGCATGTGGTCTCAGAGATGCTTAGCAATTTTACTTCAAGGTGAGAGGCAACAGGACCTTCACCGGGGATGTGAAGGACATGCTTCAAATGAACTATATTTATTGCGTGCACTAAACAAACTCACTGGAAAACACAAATCCTATTTTCATATTTTGGTGTGTACTTTGAAAGCTCATATCCCTAAAACAATAAATACTTTCCAATAAGTTTATGACCTACTATTAGAATAACTAAGAATAAGATAAAGCAGCAATAGATAATACAGAAAATGTATAAAAATAAATATAACAGTCATATACTTAAAGAACATAAAAGGCAGACTCATTGATAAAGATCCATAAAAAGGTTATTACTTTTACTCAAAACTAATAAGGCCTAGATGACCAATTAAAATACATTAATTCTAGAATTTAGTCTCATTAATTGACAATTATTCAGCATTATTAAAAGTGATTTTTAAACTTTTAAATAAGTGAAATAATGCCTAAATTTTTACTAATTCAATTAATAACTATACAATGCACCTTGTCAAAGTATCCAGACTCAACTTCACTTTCTATAACAAAAAGAAACAGTACAACATGTGTTACTGATGAAGTTTAGAATGCATAAAAGCTATTGCTTTAAATTTTAAACTAAACTTAAAAATGAAAAATTACCTCTTGCCAGCAGCATAAAAATGAGGAAATGAAACCAGACCACATAGATAAAAGGGAAATACAGAAACACCTTCAAATTTTTCCTAAATAGAAATGCTATGTACTGCTGTTCTTAGGAACACATGATTTTCAAAATCAGGATCAAAATACATAATAAAAATATAGCTATAAGGAAAATAAATGTGTCACCACAGAAATACTGAAGCAATTCACTTAATTTATGTATCAACAAAAAATCTAACTGAGCAAACATTGTTTCTGAGGAAGAAGCAAAAATGTAGTAAATTCATTTTAAAAGTTGTATGAGAAAAATCCCCTTTAATGAAACCTTGCAATGGAATCATTGCAGTTAACCCAAAATAATCATAAAATTCCCCTTAAAATTGACTGGTAAATCATATTAAAATACCACACGAGTAGAGATGAAGTGGCATATGAACACCATATTTCCACATACTTTAAAATTCTACTTATTTGTCAATACATATTTCACATTGAGCTTAAGTCTTTAGTCCAGCACATATTCTAGCAGGACCTAGACTCCCAGCCCACACACATGTATTAATAACTACACTCCGTGGAGTCCATATTGCTGGTGCAAGATACTCAACACATTATAGCTAAATATGGACAAACATCTAATACAAAAACACTTCTTGCACAAGAGAACATCTTTATTTAGAACATTTGTCTCATGCATGCAACCTTTACATTCTGAAATAATGTGAAGTCATTTTTTTCTAATGAGTTTCCTTTTGGTCTTTTGTTTCTTGCCAGAGTCATCATCTGAATAGCTCCCAAAGTTAAAATCAGGCAGCACAATTTTCTTTTCAAAGACTGTAGCTTCTATGCCATGTTTTCCTCTGAAAGAAGAATTTAACTTCTTTAATACATTATTACTTTTTATAAATTTCACACTAGGCCTCAGGGAAAAAAAAAAAAAGCCATAAACCAGAGACACAAATCAAGGCAAGAAAGCAAGAAGTGGCCTTGTGCAGCAGAGCAAGCGGGACCCAGCACTCTCATCCTGGCTGCTTCCTTTCATTTCTCTCTTCTCCTTTCCCCTTGTCGTCCTATCTTTTAAAAGCAGAACAGGCTGCTTTATGAGAATATTATAATAAGTCAAATATAATGTTTAGAATTTCAAGCTTGATATACCAAGTATAGGAGTCACAAATTTAAAAATGTAATGATTGCTGTGCTGCTTTAGAATACAGTGTATAAATACCCCAGGATTCCAAGGAATCCAAATGTGCCCCTCCCCCTACTGTCTAGTGAAGGCCTCAACTCACTTGAAGGATGGCAGGTCATAATTCTTTGTGTTACACCCTGAGTGATGCATGCTGGGAGAGCAGCTACACAGGTACATGAGCACAACAAATGCTCAGAGGAAGCAAGGGCTGTCCATGCCGATGACCACAGACACAGAGGGGGGACAGGAACATTTCCGTTCTCCAAAGGATGTCATTTGTTTTCTTCCTTTTGTTTGAATGTTTCCAACTGAAGTTACCCTTGAAAATACAGTGCTGTCGTCCTGAAGCCATGGCCATGACCTATTCCAATTGCATCACTGTGTCTCTGTGTGCATGGGTACACTGCAAGTGACAACCGTGATCAAAGAGGATACCTGCACTACTGAATAGTGTGACCTTAGGAAAAGCACAGCCCCTCTGAACTCTAGGGAGGTTGCTAATAATTTGTTCAGAATTTCCACAAGAGTAATTGAGGCAACACAGATGCATTTAACATACCTTCTACCACCAAGCATGAAGTTAATGAATTTTTACAACCTGCACTTAAGCATGATTCAAACTTTCCCCAAGCCTCTTCCAAGCAAGGTTTGGTTCTCCCTCCTCTCACTTTCCATAATACCTGGAAATCACATGCTTGATCTTGTTTTCAATAAGATTAGCTCTAAATAAGTAGCAAGCAGATACATGATTAATAATTATACAAAAAGGGGAATGGAATTTTGTCTTTATCAAAAGTGTTTTACTGATGCCTAGTAATACCTGGAAAACAACACAGCTTCTTGAAAGGATTAATAAAGACCTTGGAAATAAGAATTCTCACAATCTAAATCTCAGTGTAACTTTTTCATAATTATTTGAATTCGCTTTAACTCCTACAGTAGCCAGATGGAAAATAACATCCCTATTTTAAAAAAAGAGTTGAATTCCTTGCTTCTGAAGGACAGGTTGGTGAACTGTTTTACACATCAAACTGATGGTACTGATTGCCAAACACCTCCATGGATTTCTGTTTCGAGACTGGATGTAACCAGTGGACCTCTATGGACATGAAAATGAAGGAAGGGGAAGGAACACCAAAGAAGGAACTTTTAAGTTATATGAGTAATCTGCAATAGAAAGCTAAACAATGTTTAATGCAGGGGGATAAAAGTGAGGACTCGGTGAAACTGGACAAGCAAGAAAGGAGTGACACAGAGAAGGAGAGAGAAAATATGGCGGAAGTGAGAAATTCTCAGAGTATTTCTAAAACCAATGGCTAGCTAACTCACATGCTGAATTTTTAAGTAAGTAATCTATTTACATTATTTGAAAATCAAAGCAATTTAAAACAACTAAATGTGACCAGTGTCTTACCTGCACAGTTGGAAGGTTTAACCCTCCACAGTTAATAACCAGTATTTGTCAATTTCCTTTAATTACGCATGTCCTAATTAAAGAATAGCTGTCACATTATTATGCTGAGTGTTACTTAAAGATAAGTTGACATACAGAGACAGATATTAAATTAATAAAAACAAATCAAAAATCTGTTATGCATCCCAGATGTCAGTTTGCCTGCATCACATGCCTAACTTTACTATCTATATAAACAATTCATCTCTAAGTTCTCCAAGGAAATCCACTCAAAGATAAGCACTAAAGCCATGAAGGCTTTACTGCAGGCAGGAATGAACAGAGAGGGTCTCACAACACACACCTCCATGGAGCGTAACTATTCTCATTAGAATGCTGCTTTCTCTCCTAAGTTAACCCAGTGGCAAGCCACTAAAGAACCTCCTCTTCTCTCCTCCATTTATGAAGGACACCCCAACCTGCGCATTCCTCCTTCTAGCAGATGAAGCAACACACTTCCTTGGCATAAGCTGAGAAGTTCCAGCCTGTTCTTGAGACATACACAGCAGCCAAGATGCAGGCCTAGACACTCAGTTCCTATTTGAAAGCATATTTATCAAAAAATACCTCAATGAACACAGGTTTTTGCCTACGAAAAATTCTGCTACTATGATTTAGGATTTTCTGAGTGCTGTACAAATATAGAAGTTAAATTGGATGCCGGGTTCATGTAAATTCAACTGTCACACTCATTTCTGTCAGAGCACCCTTGCTTGTTCTCACTGGTTGACTTTACAATGAATAGCAAATTTTCCACTTTGATAAATTCTATGAATAAGATTCTTCATTTATGTTTTTATTATTAAGCTTCTCCCTAAGTTTTCTTCTAAAATTGCATGACAGGGAAGCTACTAAAATAATAAAGCAGCTAAATAAATCAGACCTCTCTGCTCTGTTCCAGGTTCTCATTGGACTGATTAAAAAAAGCAAAAGCCAAGGAACCTAATTTTCATCAGGTCTCTTAGGTTTTCAATGTCATGAGCACTGCTAAAATGTTTTAGACCTGAGTCTGGACATCTTGTAGTTATACAGATGTTGTAGTAAGTACCACAAAAATAGTACACATAACTCAGAAAAAAAATTGCTCTTCTCCCCTCTTAAGTGTTCAGTCGAGTACTGAGCAATAAATTTTGGGGGGGAAAAAAGATAGGCTAAGAAAGCATGGAAGATTCAATCACTCAAAAGAACAAAGCCTAATTCAGGTCCAACCTGTCAAAATAAAAAATACCTCAACATCAACAAGACCTTGGATAGAAGAAAGACAGAACTGTTATAAATAAATCAATTGATGGATTTAAAATTTGATGGCATCGTTGGAAGATGATAGAAACTTAGGAGGTAAGGCCTATTTGAAGGGTCATGGAGACAAGCAATTTGGGACCATGCATGTCCCTGGCCTGCCCCCCTCATCCCCCACTTCCCTTCATGCTCTTTCCCTTGTCTTCTCTATCAGCTCAGGAGCTTTGCTCCCCTATGTCCTTCTGCAATGATGTACTGCCTCACCACCATTTTAGAAACAATGGAGCCAGCTGATCTAGGACTTAAGCTTCTCCAACAATGAGCCAAAAAAAAAAAAAAAAAAAAAAAAACTTTCCTCCTTTATGTTTCTTGGATATTTTGTCACAGCAATAGAAAGTTGACCGGTGCCATGTTTTGTCCTTGTCTAAACAGTGGGGAAATATAGCCTTAGAATGTACACTATTTTTCTCCTACCAAACAAATCTTAAAGCAAAACAGAAAAGGATTGACTCATTTTTAATTAACTAGTATCCCCAAACTAAGCTCAAAATTACTTCTATAAATAGATATAATACATACAACATAAAATTTATGTCTCAATTTCAATTTTTTTAAATTTTTAGATTTTTCAAATAAGCAGAAAAATGGAAATAATTTATCAAAATTGACGAAAGACTGGCATGGCTGTTAGGATCAGAAGGCAAAGGCATTTAAAAAGATATTATAACTGCATTCTGTGTGTTCAAATAAAGACATAAAGAAATTTAAAAGGCACAAAATAAGCTTACACAGATAAAACTGATATTGTGTATAACTCTCATACATTATTGGAATAAATACAAAGAAGCATGTTTGCTTTGGTAAACAGTTTCCTGGTTTCTTGATAGTAAAATATACCTATGACCTAGTCATACCACTCTATTTGCCAAAGAGAAAAAAAAAAAAAAGTCTGTCCCAATACAGAGGCTAATATCCAAATGTTTACAGCTTAATTTGTGATGACTCAAATCCAGAAGCAGGCCAAGTGTATGAACACTTCAAATCTGAGTGGATAAACTGTTGTATCAATATATCCAACAAAAGTATGCAACAATAAAGTCAACATGCAGATTCACAATACAATATTCTCACAAACTGTGTTGAGGAGAATACCAAAAATAAAAATGAGTACCTAATATCTCATTTCATTTATCAAGTTCTATGAATTAACAGAATACTGACCAGCAATAGTCGGCTGACGGTGGCCCTGGAAAGGGGGAAAGGGATATGGAGGGATAGACAAAGGATTGATTACTAATGGACGAGACAAGGAAGTTTGGAGTAAAGACAATTTTGGTTGTTTTATCTGATTAAGATACTTTCAAGGCTATATACTTAGTCGAGACACATCAAGTTGTATACTTAAAATGTGAGTATAACACATATGCCTTATTAAAGTGATTAAAATATTGTAATAAAAATAACTTTTTCTTTATAACTTGAAATTAAAAATTAGTTTATATTCCTCTTTTGTCCTGGTTGTGTTGAACAATTTATAAGACTCTGTCCTTTAGTTTCTACAATCAGAATAGTGATCCATAAAAACACCTCCCCAGATTGAAGGACAATAAACTAATACGAACAAAAATATTCCAGATAAAGTTGCTTGAGCGAAAAAAGCTTAATGTCCATCCTCGCAAGCACAAAGGAGGAGGGTCACGAATACAAAAATATTCTTTTTGGGGTAATCTTTTGTAAAAACCCTATATATGGTTTCCACATCAAAAAGCATGTACTTTGAATGATGCTCAAAATGTACATTACAAGAGAATCCCTGAAGGAGAATTGGCATGCTAATAATAATTAATCTACAGGTGTTGTCTAGAAAGGTATTTGTAATGAAACTCAGAAAATGCACACTAGTTAGGACAGTCACTAGAAGCTGAAACTGTGCAAGCACAACAAATTACGGTGGACATGATGACAGTCTCATGCTCAGATTCTTACTTTTTGGCAGATTGATGGCTTTAAACATACATTTTAAAGCATACACGGATACTAATGATCATCTTTGAAGATCATATTGTCAGCTCTCTGTCAACTTGTCATTTCTGTGTTCTGCAGGCAACTTTGATACCTCTCACTTCTACAGAGCACAATTATCTTACTCTATATTCATTACTTTTCTAAGCAAAATTGTCTCATTTCAAGTAATATTGACAGTAGTTATTGCAACATTTAAGGGTAGTACAATATCTACTAGATTACACCTACAACTCAAGCAGTGTTGCCGGGTAACCTTGACTGCTACATATCACTCCCCGTCCCCTCATGAAGGGATACTGATCAGTCACAGATTTTGCTACACCATCTCTTTCTAGATGTATGAGATAGCATTGATCGGCATATAATAAGAATGAAAATACAAAGTCATTATTAATTTTAAATAGCACAATGTCTAACATTAGAAAATGAGAAAATTTTTAATCCTGATATTAAAGCAAAACATAACTTAATGACCTTTAAAATGTGTGAAAACACAGTAACTAATAACAACTTAGAGAGTTCCTCATTCAGCCTACCCAATTTAGCAGCCAAGAATTTTGTAAATTGATGAGAGTCAGCATGAGTTTTTAGAGGTTTAAAATTGAGTGAAAGCACCTGAATTTATTATGCTCTGGAGGCTCAGACATTCATAAAATAGGCTGGACAGTTGGTTAGGTATTGCAGGTTATTTTCTGAAACTAAAAGACAGTTTTTTTCACTACTTCATAAATTTCAGGATAGCACAGGTTCCTATCCTTCATTCATGTCTAGGGCCTTTTGTATAAGATTCACAATAATAATCTGTTGACACTGGTAAGTGCATAAAAAGGTTCTCTTTGGGAGTACCTTATCATGTATGTTTATTGTGAAACTGAATTCTGGATGGAGCTAGTTCTGCTGACTTCCAAATGTACTTGAAATTATTATGCCTCTGTCACGCTCAAAAGCATTTTTCACACAACACAGAAAGTAATTTATTTTTATATTTGAGTCTTCAAAAAGAAAGAGAAGGACCTAGAGAAACATCACAGTGGTTAGAGCATTTGCCTAGCAAGCACCCGGCCTTTTCAGTTCCCTAGCATCACATAAGCCTGGCATGCTGGTACACACCTGTAATGCTAGCACTTGGGAAGCCAAAACAGAAGGGTTGCCGTGAGTCCAAGGCCAGCCTGGGCTACATATTGAGTTCAGGACCAGCCTGGGCTGCAGAGCGAGATACTGTCACCAAAAAGAAGTAATTGCTAGTATTATTAACTGCTATGGAAACAATATAGAAACCCAGAGGTTTGCCTGAATGACAACATTGGGCCTGTGGGGTGGGTGGGGGGGGGGGGGGGGGGGGGGGGGGGGGAGGAGAGAGGGGAAAGTCTTGTAACTTTGCCATGACATGTATGTGCACAAAATGCTCAAGATCAATGGAAACTTTTAAGTTTTGTACTTATACATATCAATAAAATGAGGAGGGGGAGCAAGTGCTGAAATCTTTTTTTTTTTTTTTTTTTTTTTTTTTTGAGACAGAGTCTCACTCTGTAGCCCAGGCTGGTCCTGAACTCACTCACTATGGAGCCCAGGCTGGCTTTGGACTCATGGCAATCCTCCTGCCTCAGCCTGCCACGTGCTGGAATTATAGACATGTTCCACCACACCCAGCTTAAAGTGCTGACACTAATCAGAACCCGTCATTCTCAGTCAAATCCAGTGCCATTTCTACTGCAGCGTCCCGCACTATTCACATTTACATAGAATGCACCCTAAAGTTAAATTATGCCCAGAACACTGTCTCCTTTTAAAAGATTCAAGCTATTGATATCACAGAAGTTACTGTGACATATACTCTTAGGGCTAGATATTGAAAAACAGGAAAAAAAATCCATTTATTCCCAGCGAGTCCCTATTTCTTCAATGTCTCCATGGTGATGACTTTCAAGAAATGTGTGATTGTAAAATATTTTACATACAGATAAAATATAAAATGGTCCAGTATATGACAAGACAATTATTACTGATTTCTCATTTATTCTCATATAAAATTATGTGTGTGGAATGCAACCTGCTTCACTTTGTATAACTTTCTGAAAATTTTTTGATTAAAGATAAAAAACACTAACATTAATATTTAATAAATACATTTCAATAATAAATTCATTTTGGAGTAGGTAATTATAATTATGTAATTTTTTCTAACGTCATCACTTCCATGAGCATGTGTTTGCAGTATATGATGGTTACGTGTAACTTCAGGAATTTGTGTGTGCACCTATCGCATCAAGTTCCTATACCCTTCTTCTCCCCCTTTCTCGCCCTCCATGGCCTCCCAGGTCCCCCCACCCCCACCTTTCCAAAAATCCACCTCCCTGCTTTCCACGATCCCATTTGATGGCGCCACTGCTCATGTGCACTCTGCGTTTCTCATATTAGAGAAGCCGTGAGATATTTAATCTTCTGAATCTGATTCACTCCATTAAGTATAATTGTCTCAAGGTGCACCCATTTTCCTAATAATTCTGTAATTTATAACATCTTTAACGCATTTTATTTTGTCTCTAAAAAGACAGTTCATACAGAGAGCAGCATTTCCTACATTCTACCAAGTACTGAATTATTCAAAAATGATTAATGGGAGAAAACGATCACGACCGAGGCGATTCTACTGCGGACGGTTTGCTCTCTCCGACTGCTCACATCCTCCCGAGGCTGATGACACTGGCATCATCTTGTTCTTAAATTGCATGAATCTCAACCACTTCCACATCTCCACTCGCCTAGCGTAAACGCTGACACCCTCGCTGTGTAACACAGGATTTCCTGTATCTTTTCATTCTCATCTGACCATTGCTGCTTACATGCCCGTTACAAATCTACCTTTATCTGGCTGGATCCTACCATTTCAGCCTTCTATCCCATTCTTTTACTTTTGGGTGCTTTTCAGCCTTGTCAATTGGAATGATTTATATTTTGAAATGCCTCTTGTCTCTGTGCTTTACGCAGGACTTTTCCACCACCTCGGCTGTTCTTTCTCCATTTCTGAGTACTGAAACCTTTTTTTTTTTTTAAGATGACTCTCACTGACCCTTCACTGCCCACTTCCTCCTAGGTTAGAGAAAAAGCAAAACAAGTATCTGTGAATAAGAACTATACCCTGGGGAAGGAGGAATGGGACAGCAGGTAAAGCACTTGCAAGCACAAGGGCATGGGTTCAATTCCCCAGCACCACATAAATTGGGCATGGTGATACACGTCTGTAATCCCAGCACTCAGGAAGCTGAGGCCAGCTGGGGCTCCATAGTGAGTTCAGGACCAGCCTGTGCTAGCTCAAAAAAGAAAAAACAAATGTGACCTCAGCTAAGCAATTTCCATTATATGAAATCAAAAAGTAAAATTATCCATAATCATTTTTATTTCTACTTTTTAATCTCATTATTTTTATATCTACCTGCTTGATTGTTCTTTACAAACAGCACTCTAGGCCTGACATCAGTTGACACCTCAGCTGTCCCGGTTCTCTGTTAATCTTCCTCAAACTCACTGACGGTTTTCACTACCTCCTTTGTGGCCCACACCCCTTCATAATGCTACTACAAGCTGTAGTCATAACATAGTATAATAGCTTCTATTACTTGAGCACCGTAATGAAGAACTGTGCTAAGGGCTAAATTGACATTAGCCTCACAAAGAAAGATCTACGGTGTAAACATCACCATGGCCACCATTTTACACCTGAAATAACGAAGGCCCAGAAAGTTAAAACAACTAGTCTAAGGCCACTCAGTTGGCTAAGCCACATTTCATAACTCCAAATCCTGTGATCTGAGCAAGCACATGTGTAATTAGAGTCCAAAATTTGCAAAGATGGGAGGATTCCAGGGCTATTGGGAAACAGCGGACTCAGGTGTCCACCAGAGCATAGCACAACACTGACAAGCCTCCAGACGCCACTACATGCCTTGAAGACGGCGTTCATCAGACGCCAGGGCTGGAAAGAAATGAACTGCCCCTCCCCCCACTCAAATTGTGGAAAAACTTGAATGAATTTTGTGTACTTTTTTTTAGTGTATACAATCTAAACACAAAACAGTCTGTCGGAGAAGTAAATCTGTCTCATAGTTTAATTTTTATGTGCTCTTTTAAAATTTAGTAAAATCATAAAGGGTGATGAGGTCACACTTTACAAATAACTTCAGTATTTTGAATAAAATCTTCAAGTACAAACTTTCCTCCTAACGGCATGGTATTGTCTTTATCCTGTAGTATTTACAGGAACCCTATCGATCAGGTTAAGAAAATCTGAATAAAAAGGGACCAGTCCTGCCCTACCCCCAGCTGTGCCAGAGTCCTTCACATACATCATACATCACATGGAATTATGGAAATAGTGGACTATGTATTTTTAAATTATCCAAAAATACTAAGATGTTGGACAGAAATCCTAGAAGCAATCTCAAGCATTAATCTACTCCTGGGAGAGAATATAAAAAATAAAGTGTTCACAAAAGCTGAGTGTTTTAAATAAAAGTACTAAGTGCAGTGAGTATAGCAGTAAACTTGCCCTCAGTATCCTTGACCACGGAACTCCACATGTGCTGACCGCCGCCCTGCGCCTCCCCAAGAGGACCTGAGTGACTGTTAGCATGTTCTCTGGTAAGTCCACTCTAAGGATGACGTTTGTGGGGTCCAGGAATAAAGGCTTCATTCACACCACCCAGACTACTCTAAGAGCTAACCCGAACCCCCTTGTGATTTTCAGGGTTGAGTCCTCACCCTTCAACCTGCCAGAGCTTTGGGGAAACAGCTGAGCAGGTGGGACAGGTACTATGGAGACTCTCAGTGCAGATGTTGCAACAGAATCAATGGGACATTTGTCAGCAATGGTCAAGGCTCACCACTAGAATTCATGTCAACATATCATATTTTATTGTTGCAAATAATTATTCCTCGTGTATGTCATTGTTTTTAATTTTTTAAATCAAAGCAAACCACCCCATGATTACAGGTAACTGTATGTTCATAATTTTATATATGTTTCAGAAATGACTAGATATCCATATTAATAACTTTCCCAAGTGCATATACAGACTTCTCAATTATAAACCATGAAATCACAGTCAAAATAGAGGACTTGTCATTTAAGTAGTAAAAATGCCAAGAAAGGTGATATATCCATCAGATCACTGTACTATCACAACTAATACTTGGCTCCATCTTATTTCTAATGACTGGGCCTTAATCACCATGTTAACTTTAGTAATAAGCTACCGTTAAAAAAAATTTTTAAGCATTTTATCTAAAATACAAATACATGTCAAAGCTTGCCTCTTGAATTATTCCAGAACACAGGTTCATTGAATAGTAAGTACCTCACGGGAAGAGGACATTTATTCATTTTGTTCCTCCTTTATGTCTCTTAACATCTAACATGCAATAGCACTTAAGCATTTGCTGGACAAAAAAGTCAGAAATATAAGGGGTCCAACGTGGATACCCCAGGAGGTACCTCTCCCAGGGCTCCGTCCTAGAGGCAAGAGGAGCACTGAGCTTGGCTCCATGATGTGCAGTCCTCTCCCCCCGATGCTGGAGATGAAGCCGGGCTTTGTTTCTGCACATGCATGTTCCTATGACTTCTCGGAGCCCTTTGGATAACGAACGAGGAGACACACTGTAGAGGAAACAGCACTAGGTCTCATGATGTGGATGTTACTGTTATTAAAGAAAATACTGCTTCAATCTCTTACATGAAAAAAGGGGAGCCACTAGAAAGGTGATTTAGTGTACACCTCAAAAAGTATACTATAGGAAGGAAGGAAGTTGATATTACAATTAGCAAAGCTATCTGTAAGTGACCTGAGATCTCACACCAGGTGGCTTTTTTGGATAGTGGAAAAGAGAAATGGGTGTTTCTCTCCTTACCGGAACGGAACGTTTACACCTAACCTCAGCTTCCCAAAGCATGGTGTCTCACTCACCCAAGTAAGGGAAGTCATGCATTCCACGAGTTCAGAGTCTTCTAGTGCTGGGCAGTAAGAATTCCTAGATAACTTGTTGGCAGCTGGTACCCCCCCTATAGACTGCCTGGTGCCAAACTGCCCACATCTCATCCCACAGATGGGCCCGTTCTCAGCATTGCACTCTTAAGTGGGAGCAACAGAAGTGAGGGTGAGGTCTGCCCATGAGAACGTGCAGCCTCACAGCTGTGGCCGCTCTGCTCCACTCAGAGGGTGGCTCTCGGCAGCCTGATGCAGGCGAGGGAAATTCACACTCACTTGGGCTTTCTCTTCTCTATGTGAAAATTCCCTTTCCCCAGGAAAGCCTGCTCCTTAACCCCTATCATGACACAATGCAATTATTTCACAATACCCGTGGCCTGCCAGAATCACAAAGGGGTGAATTTTTCCTGAAAGATATTGTTACTTGCTCATTATATGTCACTTGAGTTCAATCACCATTTATTGAATATTTACTATATGCAAAGTAGTAGCTAGACAGTGTTCATACCAAAAAAGATAAATAAGGGACCATTTATTTTAATTGGTAAGTCAAAATCATTGTGGAGACACTGTAGGAATGAGCATGTAATCAGGCAGAAGAAAGGTACTACTGGGAGGAAGAAGAGAGCAGGAAGGAGCTGAGGAAGATCTTAGAGGACTACATCCAGGAAATGGATCTGAATTAAGCACTGATGACAAGGGACTCCAATCAGGGATAAGCATTCAAGGAGTTAAGACAATACAGCATACAGAACAGCGTCCAGGTAAGCCAGAAGTTCCATGTGATCACAGGTGTAAGTTTCTAGAATAATTTCAAGAGGTTGAAAATACAGACAGGGGCCGCACACAATGTAAGTTCCAGGTGTGCATGGGCTTGTGGATACACAAGCATTCATTTCTTAACAAAGGAGATACTTTCTGAGAAATACGGCATTAGGCGATCTCCTCGCTGTGTGAAAAATCCAAAGATGAAAGAAAGCACGTTGTGGGCACAGATGATTTTCCAAATATCAATTCATCTGTCTAAACAAAATGCACAGTGAAAAACGATATAAAAATGCCACAGTGTACTTAAACGAACCTATAGGCCAGTCACTCTGATGTGGCCACAGTACAAACAAGATGCAACGAGCTGTGACATCATAACAACAGTCTCACAGTAAAGGATTTTCAAATATATACGTATACAATAATGAGAAAGAGCATAGTGTATAATCTCTGTTCTACTATCTGTTAAGACGTTAATAGAATACTCTTATCTTACAGAATACTCTTGTCTTCACTGGGATAGAGAGAAGCAAAGACGACAAAATAGGCATGAAAGTGTTAGATCCAATGAACTTCCCAGAAATGTCCAGAAATCCTAGGCCTCTCTCAATACTAATCCTCTGGAATAGTTTCTCATATCACAATGACTCGCTTTCTCTATGGGACCTCATCACTGCCACCTCTGCTCACATATACATGCACATAAGAGCCACAGAACAACGGTAAGGAAAGGCAGCCACACTTCCAGCCAACAAACGTCCAATAGTCGATCCTGGAGGGAGAGGCGGTGTTGTCAACTCACATCCAGGGTGAGACTGAGATGACAGTCCACGTGTCCTTGAATGGAGAGAAAAGGGGAGCTGGAACATGGAATCAGACAGTCCTAAAAGGAATAAAATAAAATGGCAAAAGTGGAGAGAAAATAATAAAAGTAACACACAAAAAACTGTGCTGGGTTTCTGTTAATTTGCAGGGTTTTTATATACAACAAACTTTTCCTTGCATTCCTGAAACTCACTGACATTCTTTCAATATATTACAGTCTTTGTTTAAATTTATTTGATTTTTTGCATATAGAATAAATGTCATACTTTTCATATTTTCAGAAAAAGAACTCTCATTATTTTTGATTATACAAACCATTTAAATTTCAAGTTCAGTAGGATTATCACTTATTCTCTAAATTCAAACCCAATTACAACACTATTTCTAATTCATCTCAACAATGTAGACCTAATACTGAAATCTGACAAAACTAGAAATAAACAAATCTGATAAACAAATCAACTGTCATTGAAGTAATGAGTGTTTCAAAAATTTTTTATTTATGGACAGGACATACAATAGAGCAAATTTCAAGGTTATTTTTTTAAGTTGGTAAAGTTACAATACAAATGACATTTAAACAATAGAGTAAAATAAAGAATAAACATGTGTGCATCTGCTGTGTTACTTCCCGTAGCCCGGCCCTCCTTGCTCATTCAGCTTCCTATCTGCCATGTCACTAGCAGCCCTCCTCAGCCTGGGCTCCACCATATGCTTCTGCCATTACCAGCTGCCACAGAAAGGAATGAGACCTTCTGAAACTGTAAGCTGAAACAACTCTGCCTCCCTCAAATTGCAGATGTTGTGTAGTTTATCCTAGCAATAAATAAGCAAGACAGAAACTGGCACCAGAGAAGCGGTCACTGTTGTGATTTTACCCAATGACATGATTTAGAAGCCTTCAAAACTGGCTTGTGGGAAGAGTTTGGAAAGGTTTGAAGATACTAGCCAGAGAAGCTATAAAATACTGTGAATCAAGCTTGATGGGAGATTCTGGTTGGAGTTCAAAAGATCAAAATGCCAAGAGAAATGCAAACTGGAAAGACCAGGCTCAAGAAGTTTCAGACAAAAGGGACTTTATTGGCAACTGGTGTGGAAATCATGTGCGCTACACTCTGGCAGAAAGTGTGTCGGCATTTTGCCCTTATCCCAAGACTTTGACTGAAGCTGAGATTAAGTGTGACAGACTATGTGGAGAAAATTTCAAGGCAGGTCAATGTTCAGGCTGTCACGTGGGTGTCATGGCTTTTAACCAGCTCTGTGTTGAGAATTAGGAGAAAAAAAAAAGCAGAGATAAAAGGTATAAAATGTTTTCAGCTTAGCCAGACTGAAAGGCTCCGCAGAGATGGGGCAAAGACAGCAGGTTGTTAAAGAGATTCCCATTAAAAAGAGGCCAAATGTTTGGAATCAAGACTATAAAAAAGAAGCCCTGGGGGTGTCTCAGGACTCAGTAAGATCCCAACCCCTTTACCAGTTAGAGGGTAGAAAGGCAAAAGACTTCTTTGAAAAAAAGACCCTGACGGCACCTGTAAGGCAACCTAGGAAGGTGAATCCCCAAGTAATTCACCATCTTAGAACTCGGAGGCTGCTATGGCCTCCATGGTCCTCGGGGGACAGACTACTGCTCAGCCCAGTGGCAGACCTTGGCACCATCCATGTGGTCCTGGCTTCGCAAACCCTCAGAATGCAAGAGTTGTGGGGTCATGGAGGCATCCACCCAGATTTCAGAGAAAGAACTTGAAGGCCAGGCGGTATGCCCCTTAGAGGGCAATGAATTAAGTTGTGAAGAAGCAGCCTAAAGTACAATGGAGACACCAGAAAATTGGAGATGCCAGGAACACAGACCACCCACTCAGAAAGGCTCCGGACTGTGAGCAGAGTCCCCCAAAGGAGATGCTATGGAGGCTGCAGCCAGGGGCAGTGTGGAAAGGGCAGGGCCACCCAAGCTCTCTAGAGCTCACATATCATCACAGTTTATCCCAAGTACTGGACACAGAAGTACAAGATTTATTAGAGCTACAGGATTTAACCCTTGCTCTGCTGGGTTTAGAACTTGTTCTGATCCAATTGATTCTGTCCTCTTATTCCTCCCTTTTGAACTGAGAGTGTTTACCTTGTGCCATTATATGTTGCAAGAGTTTAATTTTGATTGTCACAGGAGATCACACCCTTGAGTCTCAGCTGAGACACTAGACTTGGACTTCAGCAGTGCTGAAAATGTTAAAGCCTTAGCAACTCTTAAAGAATGACTGAATGTTTTTTGCATGAGGTAGTGGACATCAGTCTTCTGGGGGCCAGGGGTGGAATGTTATCCTTTGAATCTGGAACTTTCCACAAAAGCATCTTGTATTTGGAGGTTGTGGAATAGCTATGGAACCTTGTATTGGGAGGTGGGGCCTAGTTGGAAGGCACAGACTGCTGGGGCTTGACCCAGCAGGGCTAGATCATTGGGACATGATTTAGAAGGATACGAGCTAGCCAGCTCTGCCCTTCCTTATTCACGTGGCTTCCTATTTGCTATGCCGTAAACAGCTAGGACTCCACCTCACACTTGATGATTGCCAGCCACCCATGAATGGACCTTCCAAAACTATGAGCTAAAATAAACTTTGCCTCCCTTAAGTGGTATATGTGGGGTATTTTGTCCTAGAAACAAGTAAGTAAGACATGCCTAAAATAAAATGTATATAAAGCCTTCCAAACATAGCTGCTACAATATGATAGCCCTTATATTCGTATCTCCTGAATAACGGCTCTCTAAATATATACACATTTGAATCCCTAGAACCTGTATTTACTATTTTACACAGCTAAAGGCGACTGTGATAATGTAGGATCTAGAGAACTGAAAACTCCCTGGATGAGTCAGGTGGGCCTGGCATGATTACAAAAGAGTCTGCCCAAAAGGAAGCAGGAGAAGATGTGGCAACAGAAGCAAGAGGCTGCAGTGATGCAAGGGAGAAAAGTCACAAACCAAGGAATGCAAGTGGCCTCCTGAAGACAGGAATGGATTTCACCTCAGAGCCTGGAAGGAAGAAAGGAAGCAGTCCTACAAATACCTTGAATTTTAGCCCCGTGACACACAGACTCTCTGACATCTATTAAGATAACACATTTACTTTATTTTAAAGGCATTAAGTTTATAACAACTTATTACAATAGTCATAGAAAACATGTACCTTCCCTCATCCCTGTGGAACACAACACCCTTTAGCACTCTGCAGAAGACCTTAGCAACTGTCTGTCAGAGATGATGAGTCAGGCACTAATGGCTAATGATACCGAAGCAAACTAAGGATTCAAATCTCTAACATGTAATCTGAGCATGTGCCCTTCTTGTGGAATTGGTGGTTATTTGCTTCACTCTTAAAACAAGAGACCTGAGAGCCCTTTTTTATCTCATCAGATGGGAAAGAGGAGAAAAAGGAGGTCGTAATTAATTAAGTAATGGTGTTAAGGTGTTCAGAATATTTAATACTTTAAGAGATGCAAGAAACAATTTGTTTTCACTTATTAGTTTAGTTGTGTGTCACTTTCTCATGTTTGTTCATTGTATTTTGGGCAGTTGAATGCCTCAAGAAATTGGAGGAAGCGTGCATTGTTCAAATGGAGAAAATAGGCAATGTCATGAACAATAACTGTGAAGATAACTGAATAGTCAAAATAATTTATCTTGAAAATCTTCCATGACCCTAACACACAATACACAAGTAAATTTATTCTGTGTACTTACACACTTCCCTTAGTAATTATGAAAGGCAGTTAAAAAAAAAAAAAAAGGAAAAACACATCCTTTAAAGTCCTCCTGAGAGCTTTTCTAAATCTCTGTTTTTAGGGAGAAACAAGCCTAGATCTTCTTCCACAACCGTAAAGCATTAGGTCCCAGGATTTTGCCGTGATGGTTTTTCTCTCATATAGCAACTCTGAAATCTGCCACTTCCATTTTCATCTCTCCTTTACCAAGAAGGGTATAGAAAAATGAAATAATAATAATAATATACATATTCACTAATCCAGCAAAAATGCTCCAAGATTTGCTATGCACCAGGTAGAGCAGTATATTCTTTGTAGCTACATTATTTAAACATGGAAGTAACACACAATCTTAGTTACTTTTTTGTCCCTGTGACTGAATACCCGTCATCCACAACTTAGGGAGGAAAGATTTACTGGAAAATGGTAGAATCACATGGTGGGGCTGCAGCTGGAACCAGAGTTCCGGGGACAGAGATCCTTACAGCAGGGTGAAACAGAGAGACTGGGAGGAAGAGCAGAACCAGCACATGCCCTCCAGGTCAAGCTCCTTCCGTCCAGGCTCTACCTCCCAACCCTACCCCCAGTATCCATAGAAACATAAAGCTTTTGGGGGTCAGTTCAGATCCAAACCACAACACACATACTCATGATAAAATAAGCCAGCAACATGTCAGTTCAAAAAGTATAAATTCAATTTATAATTCCATTCCTGTGCTTCTATTTCTCAAGAATATAGACCAATCAATGATAGTTTTACAAGTCATTAACAGATTAGCTTCATTCTTCTATTATATTCTATACCAATGCTTTGTGTATACATTGAATTTATTAATTACATGTTTATATTTATTATATTTACTGTCTCCACTACATATTATAGCAAATTTAATAACATTTAATGCAGTATATTAAATCATATACAAGCAAAATATGTAGGAGCTCTGTGGAGAGAGACTTAAAATATGTGTAGATTGAGCAAGCAACACAAACATCTGTACATTTAATCTGAGTTATCAATCCATCAGCAAGATGTGGCCAGTAAGCCAAAACGGTTAGCATCAATGAAACTCTTTTTTTTTTCCCAATAAGTTACTCATTCCATTAATTTGGCCATTTTATCAGCATGAGCAATTCTTTACAAAAAGAGATTAGAAGTCATCTCTATATTATGACTCATTTTTACATTAAATCTATTAGGATACAGTATAATATCCACTAGGAAAACATATTACAACTAAAAATCCATAATGATTTTGTATAAGGTTCTAAGGAAAGAACGTCTTGATCACAATAAGGTCTTTTCAAAACGGTTTTTGTAAACGTTTCCTCTCAGGCCTCCGCTATAACATAGTTCTGTAACATGTATTTGGATGTTCTACATCCACAGACTTTTCTCTTATATAGTAGTTGATACTGATCTCCCTTGAATTAAAAGGACAGTACAGAAAGAGACTTGCCCATGACATCACTGTCAAACCTCAGAGAAATAAGGAGCTGCAGAAAGTGGAACTCCAGATAAGGTGTTCCCTGATGCAGACTTGGAGACCCGCTAGATCACCTTATCATTTCATTTTTTTAGAAGATATTGCCATATGCCTGAATTCCCTCTCTGGAGACTTTAATATAATATTTTAAAATAAATAAAAACATGCTTTAATTGCTAACTTGCTATTTTCTACTCAAGTGTCTTCATTTACTTTTAGGATAAGAAATTCCTGCAGTGGAGCTTGACTGGGATGAGCTTTGGCCAGTGTAACTGTGTTTTGGGTTCTGTGTCAATGATGGTTCAGAAGGCCTTTAAGAAAGTATTACTAAGTTTGTCGATTTGGGAGACATTTCTGTGAAACACTTTGAAACAGTAATCCTAAAGAAGCTTTCTAGATTGCAAAGTCAACACTATTTCTAAAGGAAGGCATAATTCTACAAACTGTCACAGCTGTTGAGTTCATTAAAAAGGTTCATTCATTTGTTTTTCTTTCTTTCTTTCTTTTTTTAAACAGGGGTTTTGCTCTGTATTCAAGCTGATGCTCAACTCACTCTGGTGTCTGGTGCCCAGGCTGATCTCAAACACATGGAAATTTTCCTGCCTCATCCTCCTAAGTGCTAGGATTACAGGCATGCAAACCACACACATTACATGGTGCTGGGAATTGAACTCAGGGCCTTGCACTTGCTAGGCAAGCACTCTAACGACTGTGCTATTCCTCCAATCCCCACGTCATTTCTATATTTGCATATACACTCTGAAAAAAGTCTTGTAAAAATTAAAAGGATACACTTCCTCAGTAGAACCTACACAATAGGAGTAACTCTATAAGCTGTTTAGACAAAATACTTCACTTCTAGCACTATCCTACTACTCACACACATACTTTTACACACACAGATATATGCATACATTAGTAGCAACACAAAGACTTAACAAATTAAAGAATATAATGAATGCAGAGAACTTGTTTCCTGCACAGTGAATTTTTTTATTATTCAACTATGCATATCACACTTATATCTCTCAAACAGGCTACAGAAGTGTCCCTTTAGGGGCTGGAAGAATAGTACAGTGGTTAGAGCACTTGCCTAGCAAGCCCAAGGCCCTGAGTTCAATTGCTCAGAACCACATAAGCCAGGCAGGGTGGCATATGCCTGTAATCTCAGCACTTAGGAAAGTGAGGCAGAAACAGAAGGTTTGCTGTGAGTATGAAGCAAGTCTGGGTGCTAGAGTGAGCTGAGGACCAGCTTGAACTATAGAACGAGACCCTGTCAAAAATATAAAAAAGAGAAAGAAATATCCCTTTACCTGTACAGTATTTTCAATCATTATATATTAGCAAAATGTAGAATTTTAAAATGTTTTATCTCTAAACATTATGAAAATTTTATACACATGAGAAACAAATTTTCTATTTCATAATACATTTATTTTATATTGACAACATTACCAGAGTGTTATTCTATAAGCCAGTTAGTACATTTTCTTCTCAAAGGCACTTTTGGATATTAAGCAAAATTAAATTTCCTTTAAAGGATATGAGCAATACTGAAATTATGTTATTTTGAGAATATCTTATTACAAATGCTTCTGCAGTTATCTCATTTGTAAAATGAAAGAATGACATTTATAATATATTGCTTCCTGACTAAATTAAAGGTTTCATGCTTTTGGAATCACCATTTATGTTTCAGCACCTTGCACTGGTTGACATTTCAAGTCCCCAAAAGCTCACATGGTGCGGGACGCCTGACTGTCGTCACTCTGTTGCTTTACAGCAGATCGTCCTCAGGAATGAAGCCCACTGACCCGACTAACACCACCAAAAGAATATGAGCTCATTAAGTCCAAGTAGAACTAACAGACCACGGCAATAATCCCTTAAACTATGCTTCTCCCCAGAAATCTTTTGCTCAGAATGACTTAGCTTTGAGGGAAGGTCATCCATAATTATGTTGCATAGGGCTGTTTCAAAGAACACTAGTCTTAATTAAAATTGGCTATGATGATGGTCAATTCCTCCTTTGACTTTAGGTAAATTCTAGTGGTTTTTTTTTTTCTTGCAATTTATGAAGAAAACTATTAAGGACGATCCAATTTTACCTATCAAAGTTCCTTTTCTTTGTTCTCTATTTACCAACGCTGTTGGCTTGTTTGCTTTTTCTGGAGTTCTGTAGTTGACCTTCCCACCTCCACTTCCAATGACCTCAGCTGTTCCCCTTTCCCTGTTACATTCTGTGTGCCCCTTATTTTCCTCCCCTTATTCTGTGGACATTTTGTTTTGTTTCCTGCATCCTTAAAACATGCCTTTTAGAATCTTCCTGCCTTTTAGATCCTCAGGTGCCAGTCAGTCTCATTCAGGCTTTGCTAACCTCAAATCGCTGAGGCTTTTGGCTTCCCTTAACCAAGCATCTCAAAATCCTTATCATAACTAGTCAGAAAGCAATAGAAAGCAAAAGTATTAATATACACTGAGTTCTTAGTGCATGCCACGTTCCCTAAGAAGTGCTTCGCATTCCTTTTTAATCCTAAATGAATGGCTATGCAGATGACTGGCATAGGTGTCAAAGAGTCAAACATGTATGACAGATTAACGTAGAGACATGCAGAATATCTGTTGTTTCTCATTAAAATGTTTCTAAGACAATCATTTTTCTCCTTTGCTGATCTTTCACTGTTACTTCAGGCAAAATTTTTTGTACCTAACTCTTAGAACATAGTTATGATGCAGATGGGATTTTCAACAGAGAGAAATTGCTAGCAGGAAATATCTGGGTTTATTCATGAAAGGGAGCAAGAACTCGGTGTTTATTTGTTGTTGTTGTCGTCTTTGTTTTTCCAGTTATTTTCAAGACTCCAACCCAGTGCATATACACAAATGCACCCCTTAATCTTTAACCAGGAAGGAGGGCCCCGGAACCCTGCACCGGGACCACTCTCCTTTCCCAGTAACCCAGGTGTCATGGGAAAGTACGAGAACTTCAACAATTAGAAACCAATTACTTATTGTTTCCAGTGAAAAAACAGGAGTCTCTAAACTCCCCACTGGATCTACTTTCTCCGTAACTCAGTGTCTACACACTGATTATAGAAATACCATCCACAAATCCCTCCACATCTAATTCTGTAAGTGTAGGAAGTAGCTGACTGAGTTACTAACTCGTGATGCTCACATCACGTTGCTGACCATTGTCCTAAACAAAGAAGTCATATTAATTCCAAAAGCGAATATGAAAGGTGAGCTGCTAAGCTAGCAAGGAAATGGTTTTTCGTTATTCTATTTTTAACTTCTCCTATATATATGATGGCTAACGTTACATTTTTCAGGTCTTTATCATTTTATTTTCTCCCTGACAAAGATGATTTGAATTGATGGGAAAATGATACTTAAAGTGTGAATACTAGCAAGTGTGACTCCGAGCAAAGATCCATCCTGTAGAACAGGCTTATTGAAAACTAATGGCAATGCCTGCAGACATTTTTTATTGCTCCAATGAGGCCTCTAGCAAGCAGAGGGCCAAGGTCAGGGAGGCTGCCAGCCCAGCCATCCCCCAACACACAGCAAGGTCGTCCACCATAAAAAAGTACATGGCCCAATTATCAAAGGTGCTAAATTCCACCAAGTCGGTTCTTGGGGGGAAGCTTTGGGGACCATGGTTAGTTAGATTTTAACATTAGAAATGTTAAGAGAAATTAACCTAGCAAGCGAGTTAATACAATAAGATAGCGTATTTCTCTTTTTGTCTGTATAAATAATATCAAAAAAGGATAACATTTTGAGAGGAAGATGTAAGCGAGATGATGTTATTATATAAGCACATGTTTATCTTTTTTTGAGACAGGGTCTCTCTCTGTAGTCTAGACTGGCCTGAACTCACTATGCAGACCATGCTAGCCTTGAACTCATGGCAATCCTCCTGCCTCAGCCTCCTGAGTGCTGAAATTACAGGCATGTGCCACCACACCCAGCTTATGAGGTGCTGGGGAATCGAGTTCAGGTACTTAGCTCTTGCTGACAGGTGCTTTAACCACTGAGCTATTCCTCCAGCCCCACATGTTTATTTAATTAAATCTGCATGATAACCCATGCAGATGGTAAGATCCTAAAATGATGGTTTATTTAGGAGATAAGTTTTGTAGACAGCATCCTGTGTTTATAATTCATTTCTTCTGCTTTCTAAAAGTGTAACGTTTCTCAGCTGAGCCTTTTGCATCTCCGTTTCTCAGCCGTAAATCAGGAAAGATGACATGCACCTCATAGGGCTGGTGTGAGGATAAAGCAAGTGGATGTAAGTGGAGCAGTAGGCGTCCACGGAGCATCTTGTGGGTGCCTGCTTTATGAATGTTATTATGACTGTCACTACTGTCGTCATGATCATTTCACAGATCAGCAAATAAATTACAGAGACAAGGTAGGAATAAAAATTAAAATACATACCATCTGACTGCATGTTGTGAACTAGACTGATTTTAGCATGTCATTGATTTTGGTTCTTATAAACATTCTAAAAATGTTTAATATAAAAATATATTATAATAATTACAATTACAAAAAATGATTACAAAATTAAAACCATTCTGAACTCCACCACAATAAAGTAGGAGTCTTTTAGAAATATATTCACTCAGACATTATAATAGGAATATCTAAATGTCAATAACTGAGGGCTTAAAATTATGATGACTATGTAATATTCTATTATGTAACTGTATGATAAATGATGGTATTTTATGGGGATAAGGTCTCCTTTCAAAATTTTTTGATAAATATCCCTATGTAAATATCTATATGTGCCTTATCCTTAGGATAAATTTCTCAGAGTAGAATTGCTAGGTTAAAGACTATGCACACTTTCTACTTGTTTCATGCATATTACATGTTCATTTTTAAATGAGATATAATTGTTAGCTTCTTCGTCTAGAAGAGAACATCTACCTTTATACCGTAATATGAAGTATGGCGATTTTTCTAATTTTGTGATTTCTTTTTCTAAGACAGGGTTTCACTCTCTAGTCCAGGCTGGTCCTGAACTCACTCGTGGACTTGGGAAATCTGCCTGCCTCAGCCTCCCTAGTGCTGGAACTACAGCCATACACCACCACACCCAGCTTTCTGTGGTGCTGCGGAATTGAACTCAGGCTCTTGTACTTGCAAGGCAAGCACTTCAACTGCTGTGCCATCCCCCCAGCTCCTAATTTTGTGATCTTTTAAAAATCTTTTTGTGCAAATGTCAGCTTTGTAAACATGGCTATAAGCACTTAGTACAAAATATAGCATATGGTTAGTAGTTGATAAATATGTTATGAGTAAGTGGATTAACGACCATGTTTGCTCAGTTATTAAGGACTGCAAAATGCAATCAGCTGAGAAGGTCAAAGCTGTCTTCCATGTACTCTGTGTAATCTCAACATAGCTACGTGGCTCCTTAGTATTGTTAAATGATACATTAGACTATTTTAGTCAGTGATCCTAAGTCTTATTAGACCTTAAAATCAATCACCTGGGGGCTGGAGGAATGGCTCCATGGTTAAAACGCTTGCCTAGCAAGTACTAAGTCAAGCGCTAAGTACAGAAATTCGATTCCCCAGCACCACATAAAATGGTCATGGTGGCACATGCCTATAATCCCAGCATTTAGGAGGCTGAGGCAAAAGGATTGCCATGAGTTCAAGGCCAGCCTGGGCTCCATAGTAAATTCAAAATCAGCCTGGGCTACCTTGTCTCACACAAAAGGAAGGAAGGAAGGGAGGGAGGGAGGGAAGGAAGGAAGGAAGGAAGAAATCAATCACCTGAAAATCTTCAGAAATATTACAGATAGGCACAAATATTTTTAAAGTTCCCTGGTTGACTCTACTGTGTAGCCAAGTTTTTACACTGACCTACCCAGGCTTCACACTAGACTGAACCATTAATCAGTATCTCCAGGGGTAGGATATAGGCAACAGCAGGTCCTAAAGTTCCCCCAGGTGAATCCTATGTATAGACCACAGCAAGAATCACTAAAATAGCTGGGCCCAGGGCTGTAGGCCTATAATCCCAGCACTTTTGGAAGCTGAGGCAGGAGGATCACGAGTTTAAGCCCAGCCTAGGCAACTTAGTGAGACTTAGCAAGACCCTGTCTCAGAAGAATCAAAAATAAAAATTAGCTAGGGATACAATACAATGTGAAGGCCCTGGACTTGATCCCCAGAGGAGCAGGATGGAGAGGCACTGAAAGAAATTTTAAGATTCTTTCTCCAGCCCATTTATTTTACAGAAGACAATAATCGAAGGCCAACTGCTCACCAGTCTTGACCAATTATATTCTGTGTCAGAAGGCAGTCCTCCTTTAGCCTACAGATTCAAAATACAAAAGCAACCACCTTTAGAAGAAAAAAAATCATATATTTGGCTAACAAAAATAGATGATAACAGGGTATCGAATCTTGCAGAAGAGCTAACCAACGGCATATCTTACCTACTTTGCTTCCACTCTTTGGTCAGATTATTTATGGGGACATGTAAACACAACTTGCATATTTCTGGATTAGGAAAGGTCTTTGAACTAAACACGGGAGCCTGAGGACTATGAATATTATATTCCTGAGGGGTCCTGAGCCTCAGTTATTGGTCCATCAATATGTTAATGCCTAGAGTTTAACAGAAGGAAAACAAGATAGATCTTTTGGAGAAGATATATCTTCAGAGGACCAACTGTTCTGGGTTGGATTTCCTGTGTGGAAAATGAAACGACCTGCAACTAACTGTTTATGTGCAAAAGTTTTTGGCAGCAATGCCAACAAAAGCACGGGATAGTGTGTCTGCTCAAAGCAAACACGGCAAATTAGGTATTCAGCAAATCCTTATTATCAGAACCTGAGTCATGTGAGTTATTTGCTTTTTAGTTATGCTTCAGGAGGCCCTTCCTGTGAACATAATGTCTGGCCTGTTAAACACAGAGCTGCCAAGACAGAGCCACAGGTGGCTGTGACTTGGCAAGTGATAAAACACCAGCTATACTAAATACAATAAAAAACGGATAGGATTTTCCATCTGGCTCTCGATACATACAGGCAGCACAAATATTTTCTATTGCAGAAAACCGAAACTTGCAATTAAAAAATGTCTAAAGCATTTTCCTATTTCTAAGCTCATACTTAAAGATTTGGTAAATTTTATGCAAAGTAACTTATTTAAAAGGATATGTAAAGACAAATTTTTTGCTAAATAACTAATGTTTATATTCTTTGATCCTTTTTTTCCTTATCTCTTCTTATGCAGCTAAGGACTTACGAACAATATTTATATTATCTCTAACTTTAGGGAAATGACATATAGGATTGTGTACTAAGAATTTACAAGTACACAGGCAAACCTATATCTCACTGTGAGCCATAACATACAGCCAATGGCTCACAAGATGTGATAACCTTACGATACCAATCTTTGCAGTCATTCTCTCCTAACACAATGTTCTTAATATTTCTTTGTCAGTTGTTCTGATTCTTTCTAAGCTCCTGAGATCCTCATGTAAACCTCAGTAAACCTTACTGCAGTTAGCACTTTCTAATTTTCACCCTATATTATAAGCTGTATATGATCCCATATCAATACTATATATTTCACTTCCTATAAATCATCCAAATGAATATATATGGTATATAAGTTATATATGATATATGAGTTATGTATCTAATGAAGAGTATGTAAGCAACCTCTTAATACCTGTACCTTAATGTCTATTTGCCACTCCTGTTCCCAGAATTATAAATTCCAGTGCCCAAGATGCTAAGCATGAGAATTAAGACTAACACAAGAAGAGCTCTGTGCTATTCCAGGCCCTTCTACTTTATAAACTAACTAGATGGAACAATTTCAGGGCTCCATCTTCTTCATCCATAAAAGAAAAACAAAAATCTTACAGCTTATTGCCTGCAGTTGCTAAAATTTAGTGAAGATGAAGCCGTCTTTAAAAGGTATGTGACTGATATTTTGTGTCATAAAATATAATTCCTATATTTTAAAAAATAAACGGACTTGTAGTTTACTTAAATTCAAAAACTCATTCTTACTCTCTGGCAAATGATCATCACTTTCCACCTGAGTACATTCTGTGGTGGGAGCTCTTTATGTCTGAAAGCAACGTATTCCGATCTTAATAATGTGCATTTGGCCATGACAGTAAAGGCAATGTACCATCTCTGAAATAATGTATAAGGTGACAAAAATTGCACCACATGGATATTGGGAAAATAAAACAAAGTAAATTGTTTTCTTGTTTTAGTTTCTTATTATTAGCAAAAACAATCAATTCAATTATGTTCAAGCCTCCCATTAAAAACAAAGCAAAAACTCTAGTAAAAGACATTTTCTATCCTGATATTTTGACACACATAGTGAAATATGAGAGGATCCACCCTGAGGTGATTTCTACATTCATCAAATCTGGGTTTAACCCAGGATATATTAAAAAGTGGCAAGATTACTGAGAGCTCATAAGAGACTAAAGGCCAAAAAGAATTAATGACATGTGTATCAAAGGTGAGTAGTAGCATAGATAATAAGCACAAGAAAATATGTTCACACGTTAATCAAGAAAATGCAAATTAAACTGTAATTATATATCAAGACACTTAGAAAAGAACTTTAACAACAGACAACATAAAGCAGTAACAAAAGTGTTGGGTCATCAAAATTTTTAAGCATAGCTGGTAGAAATAGCAATAGATATTATCACTTTGAAAAAAATTTGTCATTATCTGTTAAAACAATAATTCTGTGCCTATATTCTATGTTTCTCATATTAGAACGACCATGAAATATTTAACCTTCTGCATTTTACTCACTTCACTAGGCATAATATTCTCAAGTTGTGACTATTTACCTACAAAAACTTCAAATCTGTCTGTCTTCATGAAAGAATAGTAGTCCGTGGTGTACGTATATCACCTTTTTTGTATCCATTGGTCTGTTGATGGATATTTCAGCATCTGCCATATTTTAGCTATTGTTAGTTGTGCTGCTATAAACAAGAGTGTACATGAATCTCTGTTATATAGGCATTTTATAGAACCAAACGGGTGTCATAGTGGCAGTTGGGGGGATGGGGAGAATGCAAGAGAGCCAAAAATTGGGAGAGGAAAGAATTATAATGTTGATGTGATATAGATATGTACGAAATACCCGAGCTCATTATAACCATTATGTATTTTATATATATATATATATATATATATATATATATACATATATACATATTAATAAAGGGGGGAAACAAATAACACTGTGACATAGTAAGAAAAAGATATGCACAAAAATGTAGACAGAAGTCCAAAACTGAGTTCACCTCTCGGTGTCTCCCAACAGTAGAAAAGATGAACGGCAAAATATTTATGACACACAGCAATGAAAATGAACAGCATATCTCTGTGCAAAACAGTTTAACTGCATCTCGAAGACCTAATGTTCAGGGGGGAGCATCAAAATATGAAATCTCAAATATAGGAAAAAGTAACTCACAGCTGTAAGGGTTATAACAATGGCTACCTTTGAGGATGACACAGGAGGGGCATGAGGGGGCCTTCTAAGGTTCTGAAACCATTTTATATGTATGTTGATATAAAGATACTGATCTATATGGTGGTTACAATGGTGCCTATAGAAATCTATTTATATATTTTTAAATTATACAGAGAATATAAACTATTACCAGTGCAAAGCCTTAAAATAGTATATTCTAAAATACAATTCCTCTAGGTTGGAAGAGTTGCCCAGAGCTTAATTTGAATTAATTACTGTGTTTGCAGAAGGGATATTCTATAAATGTATCTTGGCAAAACACAATTACATGCAGTTTTTCTAAATGTCCCTGTGTTTGCTTAATATAAGAGCTCATGAAAATGAGCTGCGCACTGGAGGAATAACATGGCAGTTAGAGTGCTTGCCTAGAAACTGCAAGGCCCTGAGTTCGATTCTGAGGCACCACATGAGCCAGCCAAGGTGGCACACATCTACCATCTCAGCACTTGGGAGCCTGAGGCAGGAGGATTGCTGCAGAAGGAGGAGGCAGAAGCAAGCCCTATGAATTTGAGGCCAGCCTGGGCTATGTAGTAAGTTCAGAAGCAGTCTGAACTACAGAGCAAGACTCCAATCTAAAAAAAAAAAGAGTTGTAATATTTCTCATTGATGACAGCTTATTCAAAAATAAATCTATTTTAAGTAGTAGCTATTTTATTGATCACTAAGGAAAAGCAGGCATGCCCTGAGAAACAAATTTGATTGAGAAAATACAGCTTTTCTTTGTGGAATTCTAACCCAAGTTCTACTGAAAATGACTTGTACCCCATGACTCCTTAGGAAAAGAGAGCGCTCTTAAGAAAATAGCCACTCAGAAAAAAATTTTAAGAATACATGTCTGAGCATCATAACCTCAGGGACCTGAACCTTAAAATCACTGCAAAAATAAAAATAAAAATAAATTTAAAAAACATGTTCTTGAGAAATTTACCAATTCCTTGAGACAATTCTCAGAGAACAAGGAAGGAGTTCTTCCGACTTTCCAACTTCATTCTCTTAAAGCTTGGGGCTGCCATTCCTGGTGTTGGAGGAGTGAAACAGCTGCCAGGATTACCACCAAACTTTCCCTTTCACTTAACCTACGTTTCTGTTGCTAATCAGATCAAAATGAAGGAGAAAAGAGAGAAAACTACCTAAAGCATTTAGAACTTTAAGAATAAATCATCAAAGAAGCAGAGGAAGGAAAGAAAAACCCCTAATCCGTCCATGAGACATTTTTCAGTTGAATAAAAAGAGAAAGTAAACTGATCAAGGACATTCTAGTATCTGTAATCTCAAGATTATGGTAAACTGAGGCATGAGGATCACAAATTTGAGCCCATCTTAGACAACTTAGCAAGACCCTATTTAAAAATTTATATATAATGTATATACATACATATGAAATTTTTAAATGCAGGAACTACTCATCCTGAAGATGTTCCAGCCCCTTTCTGGAAAGAACTGGAATGACAGTAACTTTTTGAAAAATAAATTCTGATGTCATTATAAGAAACTCCATCATAGTTAAGGAGAGTGTGTCAGCCATCTGCATGACTGGCAGAAAATCTAATTCCACACAGGGTGAGGACCAAGAAAGATACAGCAAGCCCTTTTCTGTTAAAGGACTACAGGGTTGTGGACCCAGACCTACAAAGAGCAATAAAAGGTCCCAGACTCAATTCCTACAGAGAGGGAGGAGAGAGAGAGAGAGAGAGAGAGAGAGAGAGAGAGAGAGAGGATTCTTTATAGAAGTGAAAGATTATAAATATTATACCTGTTATTACGACATCTAGACATTACTTGTGTAGGATATATGAGGGAGAAAAACAAATAAAAGAGCATTTCTGAGAAAAGTGCAGAAGAAAGTGAGAAAACCGCTCCATAGGAGAGTGAGTCATTAGTTACATGTTGATTGAGGCTCAAGCTCCACCAGAAAGCAACTCTAGTACCTCCCATGATGCTAGTACATTGCCATCTTTGAGCTCCCTGACTCTCACTCTCGTGCCCACCTCTCCTCTCCCCTTGGTCTCCACATCATCCTCAAAAGCTTGGGCTGGGTTTGGTTTTAACACTGGGAAAGTAGAAGGTATGATCTAAGATACAGAGAAAAATCTCTCATTCCAGAGTTATTCCATTATTTTGTTTTTATTCTATCCATATTCAGTAATATTTACTGTTCTACTGTGTGCAAAGATCTATATGATTGATAGAAGAGAAGAAAGACCATAAAGGGTAATTAAAGATTCTTTGAAAGGAGAATGAGAATTATGAGATCAAAAGAGATTAGAGGCCAGAAGGAATTGCGCAGTTATAATCCAATGATTAATTTTATATGGAAACCTGAACATAAGGTTTCCAGGTATGTAACAAACATTATCTCGGTATTTACAGCGAGAGGGTCATGGGGTGAGATGTGGGGACCCACAGACTACCCATGATGTGGGCAGTCTTCTTCATTCAGTTAGTCAAAGTCCTGAATAAAATGAACAGCTGGCCCTTCTGAGACTAACAGAGACTCATCATACCTATTGCCTTTGAAATAGTGTCAGCTCAGCCAATTTGAGCCCTGCTAGCTTCTATGACTACATGAGTCAATTCCTTATAATAAGTAACTTCAATTAGTTCTGTATCCTTAGAGTTCCTTAACCAACACAGTTCCAAAAAGCCTAAAACCTGTGGAGGGAACAGGGGAAGTGGGAATACTAGAAACAAGAAAAAATAAATAAAGGATATAAATGATAGAAAATGACAGCCAAGTCAATCGTTTTTGAAACGACTCAGTTTTACTTTTCCACAGGAAACAGAGGTGTTATAAGATAGTGAAAATCATTCTAATATATGATCCATAATATAATAGATGACTTCAGACTTTTAAAGCTTTCAAAGCCAAGAATGTCAGCTCCTCAGATTGTACTACAGATTCTCTAAGACACAGAAAAAAAATAGAAAAAAAGAAATTTTAATTGTTTTTATATAACAAACTCATTTATTTTCCCATGAAAATACCTGTAAGAACACTTTCTTTTAAAAAATTACAAGCACATTTATTTTCTCAGGAATAAATCCAACAGTATTAATTAGCCACCTGTTAAGCACTTCTCTCCCTGTTGGAGACACAGATGGACAGATGAAGGAAGCAAAATCCTGGTCCCTGAAAGGTGCTGAAAGATGCCACAATGTGATTGTGACCGTGGCGCCTGTGCATGCTCCATATTGGGTGGGAGCTCAGGGCACAACCGAGGCGCTAACAGGGAGAGGCCACAACCTTCCAAGAGACGGCAGAGTGAGAAACATCACGGAAGGGCTCAGAAAAGAGGAAATGCAGCAAACAAGTTTTACAGGATAGAGAGATACGTCCCAGGGACAGAAGCTCTGGCGCAACAGGACCCTAGTATCACATTCAGGGATCTTCAGTGTGCACAGCTCAGCAGTGGCACTGTGAGTGCATTAGCATGGCAGTGGGACACAAGCCACTAATCCCAAGTCTCTGGGAGGCTGAAGCAGGAGTAACACTAGTTCAAGCCCAGCCTGGGTAATTTAGACAGTCAGAGAGACTCTATTTCAAAATGAAAAAATACAAAAGAGCTAAGGGTGTATCTCAAAACCAGCAGAGACCAAATCCTGAAGGTCCTGAGATGCCATGCCAAGAGTGTGGATCCCCCTTCACAGCAATGTGGCAATGAGTAACTGTCACTTTTTTCCTTTGGAGAACTCTGAGTAATACAAATGAGAATCACAGAAATATTTTTAACCAGAAAGTAATATGATCCTTTGTACATTTTGAAGAACAATGCTGGAGATGGTGAGTGGAATTCCACTCTTTTATTCATGTACAAAATGCTGAGGGCTGACTAGTTAAAGCACTTGCCTAGCATGTACAAGGCCCTGGGTTGGATTCTCCAGCACCACATAAGCCAGGTATTGTGGCACATGCCTATAATCCTAGCACTCAGGAGGCTGAGGCAGGAAGACTGCTGAACTTCAAGGCCAGCCTGGGCTACACATTGAGTCCAGGACCAGCCTGTACTACACAGGACGACCTTACCTCAAAAAAAAAAAAAAAAAAAAAAAAAAAAAAAGCTTTTGAGTGTGTGTATGTGTGTGTTTGTATGCCTACTATGTGCTAGATATTAAGGCAGCATTAAGTTTACAACTATAAAAAGCTAAATAAATACAACCCTTGCCCTCCTGGAGGCAGTCCGTTAGAGAAGCTATAGTACACATTTATCAAAAGGAAGACCAAGTAAGAGACTACTGAAAATCCCCAGAAGTAAAGGTGTGGCAATGTAGCTCTGTGCAAAGGCCCTGGTTCAACGCTCAGTCCTGAAATAAATAAATAAATAAATAAATAAATAAATAAATAAATAAGAGAGAGAGATTGAAAACAGAAATAGTTACAAGCCAGAGTAAGATGATATGATTGGGAACATCTAAGTATAACAATTGAATGCAGGACTGGAGTGGTTTGGCAGAGAAAAAGAAATTTAGGATAATGCTCAAGTTTCTGTCCTGGGCATGAGAGAAAAATTACTTATAATAGCTAAGTCTTGGAAGCAGCGGATATGCCCATCAACAGATGAGTAGATACAGAAAATGTGGTATATTTACACAATGAAATACTACTCTGCCATAAAGAAATATAAATTTGGGCCATTTGTAGGAAAATGGATACTCTTGAGACCATTATACTTAGCAAAATGAATCCGACATAGAAAGTTAAATTTCACATGGTTTCTCCAATATGAGAAAACCAAACAATAAAAAAGTAAAAGAAATGGAAGAAAGTGTGAAGATAGACTTTGTGGAGAGGGAAAGGGGATTGGAGGGGTGAGGGGGCAGGAAGGGAGAAGGGAAGTACAAATGGTAAGATGTGACATGGTCGCCAGTCTCTCAAGCTGACTGTCATTACTGTGTACAGGTAACACATCCTAATGAAAGAGTTTTTTAAAATAAATGTGGAAGAAAGAAGAGCAACTTGAGAAAAATAATAATGAGCTCAATTCTGGACAAACGGAGATGCCTGTGAGACATGCAAATGGAGAAGCCAAGGATGCTCAGAACACAAGGCAGGAGCTCAGTATCCTCGCACCAGCCTGGGACACAGATTTGACGCTCCTCTTTCTGGGCGCAAGTGAAAAACACATCAAATTTTTGAGTGATTGTCTTTAGGGGTGATATTTTCAATATTTTCTTTTTAATCTTTCTTGATATTTGAAGTTTCTGTAAGCTTATTTTTTATAATAATTTTAAGTGTTTATTTAAACACCAATTAACAAACAATTTTTAGTTCATTGTTCTTATATAAACATTTAAGAAAACATATTTGAGCCCACTCTCCAAATGAGAGGTTAAACAAATCACTTAACAAAAACATACTGTCTTGTATATACCTCTGGCCCCTCATACAAATACGTTCATTTAATTCCTAAAACAATTCCATAGAGTAGGCATTATTCTCATAAATCTTTTGCATATAAGAAGATTTAAAATGTCTAAGCTCATTCATCTTGCAAATGGTAGATCTGGATTCAAACTCAGTGCTGAGTCCTGAAGCCAAGCCGTGGCCTTCCATGGGTGCAGTTACCACAGTAGGTGCCGCTTAATTGCTCTCAGACAAATGAACAGAAACACGCACAGTTAAGACTTCCTTTTTAAAAGCATACATTTTTTTCTAGCAGCAGCACCTTTCCACTTAAGACTTTTAAGTAAGGATTATGTAGACAACCAAAAGCATAGTTTCCCTAGTTGATCCTCCTAGCATGTAACTTTAACATGATAAATTAACAATCTTTTGAAAGTTTGAACCAATAAATACCAGCCAGTTGATTTACTGAACTACAGAGGCTTTAATAAACTATTAGTAAATCATTCACAAACACATCATTGGCACTATCTCAGCACAAATTATACTCCTTAATCATATTTACTGGTTATATGCATACAGTTAATTCTGATTTACACAAGGTAATCTGATTCCAGGGTACAATAATCTGAACATATTTAAAATAAGTAAATTTTAGGTATCATAAGGATAAGCTCTGCCACTGGTTTTTGGTTTAGTTTGGTTTTTTATGAAGAAAGTTTCTTCACTTGTCAAATGATATCCAACACTCACACAGCATTCCTTGTCAGGCACCAAGGAGAGCATGTTTACTGACAAAAGCTCAGCTGTCCTGGCGATGGTTTTAGGAGTGTTCACTGTGATAGTCCCCTTCTTAGAAATGAAGGACACTACTAAGGCACTAAGTAACTTCAAGGTCACAGAGGTGGAACATAGGAGAGACAAATAGAGAACTCAGAGTCCAGAGTCAGTTCCTAACTGCGGCAGAACATTGCCTTTACCACACAGGTCCTCAGCCTGGCCTGGGGGTGCATGCCTGTAATCTCAGCACTTGGCAGGCTGAGCAGGGAACTGCCAAATACCCCCATCGGAATCAAAGCTCCAGACACTAATGTAACTGCCCAGTCATAAGTAGTGACTCCTAACAATTGCAAGATTTAGGTAGCACTGAGGAAGAGCAAACATTTGCATTTAAACGAGCACAGGCTCCGGCAAGGAGCCTTACATTTACCTGCTAAGTGGCCCCTAGAGTCTCTGTTTTTCTGTTTGCAAAAACAATTTTTAATAATTTGATAAAGTTAATGAAATAATATAAATTACAAAAGCATTACTCAAAGGGTGAGAATTTATTATTCTCCAATGTCTATATACATTATCCAGCTGGTCATGCCATTCTGACCATGAGCTACTGGGTCAAAACATCTTTCTCTGTGAGATAAGACCCACAGCTTTCTTATTTTGTTAGTAAAATTATATCTATGTCTCTCTACATCTATACCTAGAGCTACAGTTTATATCTGTCCTTTTTAACAAAGCAATTAAATGATTTTTTGCCCTCCACATTCATTATTGAAAACTGAGGGAGGAGATTTAAGAAAGGTTCTGATTTTAAAGTCACTTTACGTATTTACAGTATAAAAATAATAACTGCAGAGGTAAATAACAATGTAGAAAAGAATCCATATAAAATCTTTTGTCATAAGGTCTTTCAAATATAGGTTTATACATGCTTCACACTAAAAATTGAGTCTACAATTCAGTGAATGACTTTTTTTTTCCTCTTATTTTGTACAAACAAAAGGAATGTTGTGTTATACACTTCAGGATTTTACTTCTGAAGAATATAACATTGTGATGTCTAACAGACTAAAAATGACTTAGTTTATAGTTTCAGGAAAAGATGCTTTCCAGGCAAAATTCAAATACAAATAACAACCTTAGTGAAAAATTACCAATAGCTGACCTCTTTTTAAGACTCTGGAAATTCCAAAAATAACCTCTGAATACAGACTAACAGGTCTGTAAAGAAAAGTAAGTCAAAGCAATAAGGGCCTTGGGAAGTAAGCAGAAAGGGGCATGAGTCCAGGGATTGTGGCTGAACCTTATCTGCAGTGAAAAATTGCACTTATATTAATGCAGAGACAGTTTAAGTACAACTATAAGGCCTTTGCCTTTATTAATTAGATAACTCATAACTTGACCTTTCACTCTATGTTGCCATTAGTATTCTTGGAACCCACTCAGATATAAAGTCCATGTAAAGAAAGATAATACTCATGCATATAAATGACCACATTTTGATTATTAACACCAAAATAAATCTATAATTCTACTACCTTTTCATTCAACTGTGAAATACGAAATTTTCTTGTTCCCTCTAAGTGAGAAAATACACGTGAAAAAATTTCCAATATGGAAATAAACATAGCATCTGTTAAAGAAAAACATAACATAAAACACAGAGAAGTTTTTATACCCCTTGATTAAGAGATGCTCATTTTTCCTTAAGATTCAGGATAGATTACCCAATTTCCCAACATCACAAAACAACACACAATTGCATTTAATATTGTGACAATATCTCTAAGAAAAACTTAGAGATATGGAATCTTCTCTCACAACAGATTAGCCAAAAAAGCTCTTGATCAAAAACACACATGCTATTAGTGTAGCTATATGAACACCAAGATCAAAAAAGAGCAATGTAGCTGTAACGATGGCTGAGTATGAGCAAGCATCTGCAGGTGAATTTCTGAAACCCAGAGCTTATTAGTAACTGCACTGGCCCTGTGGTGAAAGTGCCATCATTAATGTTATTAATCATCTTCTCTGCAGATTTTTATTGAGTGTGAAATTTAGATCCAACACTAATGATCTTCTAAATTTGAAGATTAGAGTTTGAAAATACCTTAATAATAGCAATTTAAAGTTCAGGGAGACAATTGAGAGCCAATTCCTTTGGGATTTTTTTCTTACATATTGACAGGATTTTTTTCTGGCATGAGATATATTTAAGCACTGCTTTTCACATTTCTGTGTTTATTCACTGATGGAATTAAGGACATTTAATATTACTTTCAAATACCATTAAAATATTACGTGTCATACTTACATTAAAATTAATTTCTGAATCTATGAGAACATTATTATGAAATATAAAAAATAATTCTTAGATAAAAGGATTTGTTTATTAGAAAGAAATAGTTAGCTTTGTTTCAGACTTTGGTGGCTTTGAAGGTAGCCTGTAGTAGACAAGATTAAATATTTAACCAAGAACCATAATATCCTATACAGCAAGACAACAGAAAAGCTGTAAGTAGTAAATGATAACATTACTTACTTATGTCAAGTTAATATGATGCAATTAACCCATCAATTGGCAACTTATCCATGTAGACACTTTTTTTACATGTATATAAGGCTATGCTTTCCTACTTAGGAATGGCACAACTATTACAAACGACCAAAACTTACTCAAAAAGAAGACTTCCGGTCAAGAGAGAAGCAGAGTAACAGAGCTGCATGTCTCCTCATGGAATCCCTTAAAAAGTTGAAAATATAGTCCAAAGCTGCCTGTTTAATAATGTAGCTAGGACAGGGAGGAGTGCCCCAACAATTGGAAAGAGGCCAGGGGTAGATCAGAAATCACACACACCCAAAAAAAAAATTGAAAATGGGGAGCAGGGGGAGCAGAAGCCCAGGAAGCCATCCCAGGCCAACTGAGAAGAGCCAGGAGCTGCGAACATCCACAGACAGAGGAAAGCTGGCTTGGAGTTCAAAGCCTCTGACCAAACTAGGAGAGGAAGGAGTGCCCCAACAACCAAAAGAAGGCCAAGGGAAGGTCAGAAATCCTGAAGACATACTGGAAGTGGAGGGAAACAGCAGCTGACTGAGTGCAGCCCTGAGCTGCTGGCATTCACAGACGAAGGAAAGCGTGGTGACTGGAACCTCCCACCAAGGTAAGTGCAGATCCAGGACAAGTGGAATTAACAGCAGCTGGTTCCCCAGCCTCCAAAAACAAGCCTGTGGGTAGTGCATACTACAAACACTGTGAGCTTCTTGGAGCCTAGATCAGAAGCAGCATTCAGCTGCCATAAAAGAAAATGACGTGAGCAGGAGACATTTTTTAAAAAAAGACCCTGAGACTGAACTGATTAGAGTAAAAGAAAGCTCAAAAGAGTGTACATCAGAGTTTTGGGAATCACTCTTAAACAGCACCTAGGAAAAAACTGGCACAAGAACCAGTTGTGGAGAGAGAAAAACCCCAGACTCCTGAATGGCTGAGTATAGTGAGAGCACCTCAGACAGTGAAGAGCCCTTCCCTCCAGTGGAGGGAAGTCAAGACACGCGGGAGAGCTCTGCTGATGGGGCTGGGGTAATCAAGGCACCTTAAAGGCCACCAGGCTGTGAGGTTCTCCCTCTCTGCCTACTTGCAGCATTGAACTTGGAAGAATTTAGGCTCACCCCACACACCCTCACACTCATTCAATGAAAGCTCTCAGCTAGGACTTTAAAGTGAAGTCCCTCAACAACAGAAACATGGGAAGAAGACAAGGCAACAGGACACCCACAAACATGCTTGAGACTCCAGAAACTAACGTCATAGCCCTGAAACAGTGGAACTCATAGGGAAAAAAGTTAAAAAGTAAGTAAGTGAGTTGAAAAACCAGTACAAACAAGATATTCTCAAAGAAATGCAAACATTGATCAGTGGGCTGATAGAGAAAATTACTAAATGAATGGTGCCCCTAATGAAGACAAATATATATACTGAGTATATAGAAGCCACAAATAAAAAGTTGGGTGAAGTAAATAAGGAAATGCAGATATGAAAAAAACATTTTAACAGAGAAGTGAAAATTTTGAAAAGAAATCTAGCTGAAATTCAGGATATGAAAACCTCATTTCAAAGCAGGAGAAATCGACTTTAACATTCCTTGAATAGTGAGGACAGAATTTCAGACCCTGAACACCAGGCTGAGGAAACAAATGCTTTAATTAGGCATGACTCCAAAATTAGAAATGAACAAAGTAGCTGGATATATCAGCTGATGGATGACTCAAAGAAAAGCAATCTCAAAATTATGGGTGTAGTAGAAAGAGCAGAAGACAGCACCAAAGATACAAAGAATTTATTCACTGAAATCATACAAAAAACTTCCCAAATCGAGGAAAAGAAATTAATTTTCAGGCACAAGAAACTTATAGAACACCAAATAACCTCAACCAGCAATGAGACTCACCATGACATATCATAATCAAACTTGAGAAATACAACATAAAGAGAAAATACTAAAAGCAACAAAAGAAAAACAGGCATTTTTCTACCAAGGCAAACTCATCTGAATTACCACAGATTTCTCAATGCAAACTTTAAATGCCAGGAGAGCCTGGAGCAAAGTATTTCAAGCTTTAAAAGGCAAGTGTCAACCAGGTTGTTCTATCTGATAAAATTACCTCTGAAATTTGAAGAAATATAATTTTTCGTGACCAAGAATCCCTAAAGAAATTTGCAACCATAAGCCTAGCATTACAGAAAATACTTGGAAGGAATCTTTGAGAGCGGCAGAGAGACAAGCAACACCAAAAAAGCATGAAGAAAGGAAACATCTAAAGAGAAAGTGTTACCAAAAAAAAAAAAAAAAAACAGACTGGTATTTGAATCCTTTGATTGGCATACTTCTAAAACACTACCAGCTATTTTATAAAATCTGTAAAATTTCCCCACATAATTATTATTTGTAGTAGTACATTAGTTTGCAAGATGTAGTAATTATATTCAACATGGGGAATTGGTATAAAATCTTTTTAATTTATGTATGCATGAATTTATGGATAAGTAGACAAAATGATAAAACAAGGAAAAACATTAGTAATTAGTGAAACGTGAGTCAATAATATATTAAAGTTAAAAATTTTTCTGAAATAACTAAGTATGCCATTATATCTTCTGCTTTAAGTTTAATATACTTACGTGATACAGATTCAAGTTCATTTAATGTAGCAATTTGGACTTAAGTTCATTTATTGTAGCAATTCACTTAGTCTTTGATGTAAGTTTATCCTAAGAAAACTGACTGATGTAATGATAACCTGAACATCTTTTGAACACACAAACATTTACCTTTCAGTACTCAGCTAAGGAATTTGAAAATTAACTTCTCTTTTTCTTTTTCATATTTTCTAGCCTTATGCATTACATTGTTATTTTTCTTTTCTCACGTGGGCTGGTGAGACTGTGTTAAAGAATCTCAACGAAGATATAGTAAGATATAGAAAAAAAAAGACCATTTGGCAAATATCCCAATAAAGGGATCTGCTGGACTCAGAGAAGAGGCATCAAGATTTGGCCACTGCAGCCATTTTAGGAGAAGCTGAGCCACAGAGGGGTGATTTGAGTGAAATGAGTCAGATGCAGAAGATTAAAGAGGTTAAATGTCACATGGTTTCTTTGATTTGGAAAACCCAGAATATAGGCATTCAATAGAACCAAATGGGTGTGATAGTAGGAAATAAGGAGGGATGAGGAGGGTGTGGGAGGTCCAAAAATGGGAAGGGATTGTAAAGTTAATGTGATATATGTGTGCACTAAGTACTCAATTTCATTGTAAACATTATGCATCGCATATATATTAAGAAAAATGGTGGGGAAAAAATTTGCAATCCTGTAAGTTTCCAGCAAATTATTTACTCCTTGAAGGATTATATTTCACCCTTGCAAAAATGAAACAACCTACTTTATATTTTTCTAATTTTTTTTACTCTTCTTTAGTACTGGGGATTGAACTCAAGGCCTGGAGTGCAATAGGCAAGTACTCCACCCCTGAGATACATCCTGAACCCACAAACTACTTTAAACATAAGTACTCTTACCCTTAACTCCACTGAGGGCAGAGAAACAATTATTCCAGAATGGAAAGAAATCCTGGCAGATTTTAAATACAACATACTGAAATACTGGGTGGTTAATAGCTGAATGTTTGCCTACTCAAACCATCTGTATCATAAAAAAAATTTTTAAACAAATGGCAATTTTTATTTCAAAACACAGTCTCTAATCAGGCCAAAGGTTTCTAGAGAACAATAAAATAAGCTCAGAAATTTTTTTAAAAAATTGATAGCATAAATAAAATTGTTCAGAGAAAAATTAGAATTTTTATTCTAATATAAGAAAGAGGAAGTACAGGAGGAAAATAAAAACCATTAGAAGAAAAAGGACAGGATTTCAACTCATTTAATTGCAGCCAATTTATCTCTGCTTGTCAAACATCGTACAATAATTTCAAATTAAAATTAAGGTTTTGTCAACCTCATAATAACTATTCTATAGAAACACACAAAATTATAAAACCATTCTTATTAGGTATTTGTTGGCTTCTGTAGATTAAAATGAAACTACCTGGAAAGAAAGTCAAAATGATAAATGATCAACAGTGGCAAAGTAATGTAACAAACCCACCACCTGCTAAGAAAATAGAGGAGTTTCCATTTTTACCACAATAAGACATCTTTTCCCCCATTATATTGATATATATACGTGCAAAATTTAAGGTTTACAATGGAGTTGAGCATTCTGTGCACATACGCATCCTGCCAAGGACACAAGGGCTTTCCCACTCTCTTTCTGTCCCTCCCCGCACACAATCAGACATCTTAACAAGAATGCCTAACACTAGGGTTCTTTCCTTATCATGGCTTATAGGTTTTCAAGTCTTTAGCAAATGTACTCATTACAATATGGAAAGCATTTCTTCTGTTACTTCTACAGAGCAGGTATTTGAAGACCACACTATGACCATCCATCTCCCTTTTCTATTCTTTCATCACGAAATCATGATGAGGTTATTTTCCCTAGTGGCCTAACCCTTGAGGAGGCAGTCAGCCCCTCCCAAAATCTAAACAAAGAAAAAAAAGTCTTAAAAGTCTTTTTTAAAAATCAGATGAGAAAAAATCATGTTACTCAATTTTTTTTTTTTTTTTTGCCTTAAACTTCAAAGAACTCCTGTATGGAGTAAGCTCTGTGGAATACCAAAGGAGGAGAAGGATTTGGCCAAGAGAACAGACGGATGGGATCAAAGCACAGCACTGTGAGTAAGGCCGCAAAACACGTCAGTGTAGTCAGAGCTTTCAGCTGAGGACTTTGAACAAAATCAAAGCCACCAAGACTTGGGTGAAATAAGTGAAGACACAAGTTGCACTGTCCAGCCAAAGGAAACTGATGGATATTTCTGAATAATGCAAATTTCTTTTCACCATTTTGGATGTTTAATAATTCAGGTTTTCTTAAAATCAATGTAGCGCTTGTTTAGGTTTAAGAGCAACATACACTACAAGGGTATGTTCTACCTAAAGTATATTTTACTGTACTTACCCTATTTTAGCACGCTATATGCTTCCAATTCTAGCATGCTATTGTCATTCAAAATAATTTTTTAATTCTCACAATGAAATTTTGGACCCATAAAGAAAATTACTCCTAATGCTTCTGTTTTCTTAAGTGAAAGCATTTTGTTCACATTTTGTTCTCACTACAAGCCAGAATCTCTCTGTGTGAAATTTTTAAAAAACTAATAAGTGTAAAAAGGAATGATGGGAAATTATTCACAATCCCCTTAGCCACATTAATCTTTTAATATATATTATCCTAGAATGTTCCTATAAATTTTTACATGGATTTAATATTCTACAAGATATCTTTTATTTAGCATATAATTCATGGTACAGAGAATACATATACATATATAAACATGTATAATATACAATACATACATAGATAGCAAGTTATATGATTATCTCTAATGTATCACTAAGACTTTCTTTGATAATAAATATGCCTTGTTACTTCTTACTAATAAATGATTAAAGTTTCATTGAATGGCCCTGACATAACTTATTTTAATACTGTTTTGCAAACTACTTCCTGAAAAGTCTTGTAAGGTTCCAAATTTTGACCATGGGACGGCCTTGACCCAGTAGTAAGAGCAGTTGTAAAGTGCTTCAACTGCACGGCACTTCAAACTATTTACCTATGATTTAAAAATGTAAATTTTCAAAAGTAGAGGTATTTAACAGTGCATTTATACAACAAAATAAGTCCTTGAAGCTTTTACTTGGTAAAAACTAAAATCCAATCAATGCTCTAAGTAAGTCAAATTCTAACATCTATACTTGAGAAAATCTTGATTTAATCACCTCCTTACTGCTGAGTTTTTAGATTGTTATTAAACAATATTAATAATCCTTTGCTAAATATTTTAGATACTCATCTTTGAGACTTTGTTTATCTCCTTAAAAATAAACTTTGAAATTCAGAATTTCCCAGTCTATTTACATATTGAAAGATTTACTGTATGTCACCAAATTGCCCCTAAAGATTTTTACCGAGTTACATTCCTACAGATCCAGCTGAAAATATTTGCCAAAATTTAATCAACACCAGCTATTATAATTACTTAACTTTTCTTTCTTTCATAACTGGCACTACCCTAATTGATTAGTCAACTTACTTTCAACTAAAATCTTTTACCTTGAAGTGACATTTGTTAATTCTTTAATCACATCAGCCTAAGGATATAGATAAGGTACAAGAAAAAAATTAATCTATGGACCCTTACAAAAGTAGCATTATGTGTTTACTTCTCTCCTCCTAAATCACCACCACAAGCAGCTCCTCTTTCACAAACATAACTTCTATGCACCAAAGCCACACATGACGTCACACCAACTTATCTTAATCATCGTCATCACAATCATGTTTAAAAATAATAATAATAATAATAATACAAATTGCATGTATCACAGTACAGGTCTTCAGACTTTCCAACCTTTAAGTGGAAATTATTCCAGTTCTACAAATAGTGCTGGGACGAGTAGGTGTTCTAACAACAAAACTCCAGAAAGAAGATAACTCTCCAACCAAGACTTTCCAGTCATTCAGAGAATATCAATAATAGGAAAGGTAGGTAACAAGTAAAAAGTTGGGGGAAACCTTGTCTATAAAATACAAGTAATAGATTTTACAATAGTTACTGAAAAAAAAACAATAAAAATAAATTTTAGTATGTTCAGAAGACAAGAAGACAGGCAGCTCACAAAAGATTAATAACAAGAACCCAACCATGCAAAACACTTAAAGATACAGGAAAACATTAAAACTTAACATCTATAAAAGAATACAGACAAGATTAAAGAAAATATTAGCTAGGAAAATACACTAGCAAAACTGATTTTATAGAAAACCTGGCAAGACTTAATGCCACTTCAGAAACGGAGCCAGTAGGTGAATGAATATATGCTAGTCACACAAGCACAGAGTTTTACTCAAGTTTCCCCAAACGTACAAGAAACAAATTAATCCATACCTTAAACAATTGATCCAAATTATTAAAATAAACAAAAAGCTACCTGAACTTTTATGAGACTTCCTAACACTGAAATACAAATCAGACACGGACTGCAAAAGAAAAAAATATTATGAACATAGACTCAAAAATATTGAATAACAGATTAGCAAAATGCATACCAAACCATGAAAACAAATGAACGTGTCATGACAATTTAGTTTATTCAAAGAATACAAGGATGGTTTTTGCATGAGAAAATTCATTATGGTAATTTGCTACATTGACATTTTAAAGGAGAAATTATTTCACTCATCAAAGTTGATGCAGAAAAAATAATTTAATAAGCTATTTGCTGATGCAAAACAATAAAAAAAGCTCTTCACAAACTAGAAAAAATAGAAAACATCTCAATCTATTAAAATCTGCAGAAGACATTATTCACTAAAATGACTAGAAAAACACTGTGTTTAATATGAGGAGCAACACAAACTTTTCACCACTAACAAATCTTTTAAATACTAACAATAACCTGCAAGAAAAAGTCTTCAGTACCTGTAAACTTACTGTACGTTTACTGAACAACTTTCTACATAATCTCAGAGAAAAACAAGCCCATAAGGACAAAGATTTGGGTCAGGGGCCAGAGGCTCAGCAGTTAAAGCACTTGCCTAGCAAATGCTAGGTACCTGAGTTTGATTCCCCATCACCACATAAACCTGGCATGGTGGTGCATGCCTGTAATACTAGCACTTGGAAGACTGAGGCAGAAGGACTGCTATGAGTTCAAGGCCAGGCTGGGCTACATAGCTCAGAACCAGCCTTTCTCAAAAAAAAAAAAAAAAAAAAAAAAAAAAAAAAAAAAAAAAAAAAAAAAAAAAAAAAAAAAGAGTTATGTCAGAAGATGCAAACTACACTACAAATCTTTATATAACACTTAAGAGTTGGAAATAAACTAAATGTCTGTAATCAGAGGACTTGTTAAGTCAACCACACCATATCTAGTATATTACTAACAAACAAAATCTCCATGAATTACGTTTGGAGAGAAGAGCAAATGCTCCCAAAGGATGCAGACTGTGCCACAATTTAAGCTTCAAACATGATTGTGAATTTTACAAATACAAATGTGCACAGCAATGGCCTACAAATAATTCTGAAAGGATCTCCATCAAAATGGAAAGTGACTTACACTTCATCTGTAAAAATTAAACGACTTATACTTATATATTCCATGCATAATTGTATATAAAGACATTTCTAAGTATGATTCCAGATTAAGAAAACACTATTCAGTACTTGAATTTTTAGGAAAATATTTCCATGAAGACAGAATTTCCTAATTCTTCAATACTAAATTTGTGATGAGACCACAATCCATCTGACAGCAAAAGGTTAATTGCCAAAGATACACTAATACCAGAAAAGACCCGCCCGCATTACTCTTAAAATGAAACAAACTCTTGGAAAATCAATTATGGCCCATGTTTTCCCTGAAGACCATTGTTTTAATCATAAAAAAATTAAAATTAAAAAAAAACGGAGGCCACAATTTCTTGATTCTTCTGTACTCAACAGCCCTATTCTCACATGCAACCACTGTGTGTTCAAATAAACCTGGGGGAAAAAAAACCCTGAGGAAACTCATTTGTCACAGAACTTGAGAGCCCTGCCAGTCACCATGCATCTTCTCAATAGTCCAGAGAGAAGCAGGATTCTCTAAGGAACACAAATATGGAGGCCAGCACAAAGGCTTGGAGAAGGAGACCCAGAACCCTGCCAGCCCATGTCCACTGCTTTCACTACAAGCCAGAAAGCCAAGGTTCCATAAACCCGATTTGCTCTGTAATGCTATGAAGTCTTAGGGCATCTTTTCATTACCTGAAAAATAAGGAATTTCTATCTATGAGTTCCCTTTCAATTTTACAGTTTAGTGACTTTAGTATTAACAATTAGCATATACCTAGAAATATTTTTTTCAAGCATCTGTGACACCTACAATGGTAATCCTGGTGTATACCCTCAAAAACTCTATTCTCTGGGACATTAATACTAACATAATTGCTAAATGTAAGTGTGTTGTTGGGGGGAAAACTCCATTATTGCAAATTCACCTGAAATTAAAAAATAATATGAGAATGATGAGTAATACAGACATGTTCTGGCTTAAATTCTCAATCCTGAAGCAGCAAGGGTGCTATGCTCACATGTACCTTAATATTTCTTCTCTTACAAAGAGTCACTTAAATAAAAGCAAAAGCTTCTCGGTGATGTTGTTTAAAAGCCCTTTATTGGAGTTCTGAGGAAGGATTTGTGAACAAGTTGCGGGTTAAATGACCCCTCAGCCTAGCTGGCTTTATGCACTGGCAAAGAGAGTACCTGGCTTCACAGAGAGCAGGAACTTACCTGTCCCAAAACGCTTCCAAGGGCCTGTCCTAGCGCAGCCCTCCCCCTTCCCTGGTTTCACATCACCTTTTCAGATTTAGTTCATCACTAAAAAAATCAGAGTGTGAGCAACTAGGGAGCAACTGAAGTGAGCCGAGCTGGCACATGCAGCAGTGCTGAAATAATTCTTCAGCTATCAGAGAACAACTGGGATGTTGAACATAAGCACATGGGTCTCCCGGGAGCATCAGGTGGCCAACCTAGGCAAAATGCAGCAGAGCGGGAGAAGGGAGGGAAGGGGACAAGGGGAAGCTGGTAAGGCATTGGCAAGCTGGGTTGAAAACAGCCAAGCCTCTCCTTGGCTCAGGTCTAAATGCCTGCCAGAGGTTGTAATTAATTTTAATCATTTCAAAATCCGTTTTGCGAATTTTTTTTCTCTCTTTGCTCCACTACTTCTCATAAGTGGTACTGATTTATCAAGATTAATTCCACCCTGGGGTTTTCTGATTTCTTTCTCCTAACTGAACAATTTAACATCATGCAAAAGGACTTAATATCTAAAAATAATTCTTAAGTTGAAATAAAGAAGAAGAAATTTGCCAAAGTCCCCCACGAAACTGGCATAGGTGCATCCTATCCACTGGTATTCTGAGCACAGTCACCAGCTCACCCCACCTTGCCTCCACACCTGCCAAGGAAAATTATAGCAAAATCATTTCAAGTAGCTATAATGGACATAAAAGTAGAATGAAAACCTCATGACTAATGCTTACAGCAAAAGAAATTAGATGCTAAGTAGATAGACAGAAGGGTAGATAAACGTGTGTGTATATTTGCTCTCATTTATTGAAGTACTGGACCAAAACTTTCTAGGTTAGCTGCCACAGGCAACTGGAGAACATCGAAGTTACGATGAAATGTCAGGCAAGGGAAGGCCAGGCTGATTTATGATGGATTGCTACTGCTGTTTTAGCATCTTTGTATTCCCCAGATAGCCATCTACAATCTATGCAGACAATCGTACTTGAATACATAATACCCCTTTAATTTTATTGACTCTGAGGGTAAAATCTGACATATTGAAACATAAAGAAATCTACAGGAAATTGCTTCACCAAAAATTATCTCCTGAAGTCATTTTAAATGGTTTGGCCACTGTTTTGGGTAGAACACCTTATATTTATTGACATCATGTATATGTAATATATATAATATATATCAAACTACTTTTAATGTTTCATTCAGTAGTTCACTTTACATCATGTGTCATTATTTCTTTAATCTTAAACTCTTATATTCTATAAATTTTCAGTACCAATTCTGTTTAAAACTGAAGGGAAAAAAATTAAAAAGCATTTAATAGATATGCATTTCCATTTAAAAGATTTATGGTCCTTTCTGTGAGTACAAACCCAGGCTTCTTTCTGTCTCCACATTTAAAAGGCTCAATTCTTTCCACTTTAATTTAAGAGTTTAAAGCCTAAACCCAGGAGAAAAAGTAAAGATAAAGAACAATGAAGTAAACACATCTTCTTAAAGCAGTTGAAATGATGTTTATTGTGTATTTTATCCTTGTGCACTGCAAAATTATCTTATTGCCACTCAAGTGGAGAAAGCTTTCTGAATTTTGACTTCAATATAGCAATAGACAAATGAATTCATTCTATGCACTAAAATAAAAAAGTGACTTAGAAAGGATTTCCACAAGTTCCCCTGTGGCAACAAACTTCCTATAGTTTCATAAGTTACAACCTGCTTTTCAAAAAAATGAACAAATTTTATATATAATATAAAATGGCACATAAATCCCACATTTTTTTCCTGTAGGTCTTACTTGACGCATCCTCAGACAACCTAAATACTGCTTTACAGAGAAAATTAAGGGCCTCGGGGACAAAGGGCAATTATTTACTTGTGGAGTATTCATTTGCACATGTAAAAATTATATAGATATCCTCATGCAAAAAGAAAAAAAATTCCAATATCATTCAGGAGAAAAACTAAATCCTAATAAATCATAGAGTTAAATATAAGATCTAAGGCTATAAAAAATATCAAAAAAAATGTATAATGAAGTATATAAACTTTTCAAATTTGAACACTTTTTACTGTGTAATGTACAACATTTTTAAAAAACAGAAAAAAAACATGGCATAGGAGAAAATATTAGTAAATATTGTATCAGGTAAGGGTGTAGTGTCTAGAAAATATAAAGGACCTTTATAATTCAGTAATAAAAAGATAAATGCCCCAATTGAAATTCACCAAAAAAATTAGCAGACATTTCTCAAAAAAGATATTTAAAAATCTAAGGACATGGAAAAATGTCTGACATTATTTACCATAGGGATCTACAAGTCAAAACCACATTGAGATAATATTTCACAATCATTAAGGCAGTTATAATCAGAAAGAAGAAAGTAAGTTTTCCTGAAGATGCAGCAAAGTTGAACCCCTCATACACGCTGGTGAACATGTAAGACACACCCATTTTAAAAACGCAGTATGTTGGTTCTTAAAAAGTCTTAAATATGGAGTTGCAACACAACTCAAAAATTTAAATCCTAAATAATATACTCAAAAAACTGCAAATGTTTGTTTACGCACTTGTACAAATATTCATCACAACGTCATTCACAGTAGTCAAAATCTGATATAGCCCATGTGCTCAAACTCAAAAGCATTATGCTAAATGAATGAAATCAAAAATGGTCATGTCATTGGCTTACCATAGCATTTATATAAATGTCCAGAATTGGGAAATCTCTACAGACATAAAGTCAATTAGCGATTAGAGCAACAATGAAACAACTGAAGTGAGCTGAGTTGGCACACACAGTAGTGATGAAATAATTCTTCAGCTATTCAAGAATGACTGGGGTGTTCAACATGAGCATGCAAGTCTCCAGGGAGCAGCAGGTGCCCAACCTAGGCAAAACGCGACATAGCATAGAAGGGAGGAAAGGAGACAAGGAGAAGCTGATAAGTCTTTGGCAAGCTGGGTTGAGCTAAGGAGGAAAAGACCAAGCCTCTCCTTGGCTCAGGTCTAAATGCCTGCCAGAGGTTGCAATTAATTTTAATCATTTCAAAGGCCACTTTGTGAATGTTTTTCTCTTTTTGCTCCACTACTTCCCATAAGTGGTACTGATTTATCAAGATTAATTCCAGGGCTAGGCAGTCAGATAAGAACAGATGGTAAGGGGTCAGATGGGAAATGACCACTAAAAAGTCTAAGATTTCTTTTGGGAAAGATGAAGGTGTTCCAAGATTTGATCGTGGTCATGGTTGCACAATTCTGTTGTAAGTTTACTCATTCGCTCTGCAAATACAAACTTTAGTGATGGAAGGTACATGGCACATCTATCACTAGACTTGCATACTCTTAGTTACAGCAATGCCAATCAACAGGCAGATAACTAAAATACTGCCAGTTCTCCGTGACACATGTGCCGGAGTAAGTATATTAACCAAAAAGAAGACTAACAGAAAAAAGCGATTCATCTCTTAAAACAAATCCTACCAAATGAATAATATGAACTGGAAAACGTACTCAGAGTTCAAATTAGAATAAAATTTTATAAGCTTGGGGGGAGCATAAATTGGTATTTTCAATCTTGTCTTGCCACATTCATCCATCTCCTATTAATGGAAAAGAGCAATTGAGAGAGAGAGAGAGAGAGAGAGAGAGAGAGAGAGAGAGAGAGAGAGAGGAGAGAAAAAATTAGATACAGAGATAGAGAAAAAAAGATGGATGGATAGATAGATAGATTGACTGACTACCTTCTATCTGGCCCACTAAAAGTTTCTACATGTAAAAACTATACTCTGATTTGGATGCTGGTTTCAGTAAGGTACTAATAAAAGCCTCAATTCCAGACTATCATCACCCATCTCAATGTCTGGGCCAGGTGCAGCCTTATATCAATGCCACCATGAATCTAGGCTCCACATGTTCACTTACTTTCTTCTTACACCTAACACTGCTTCATGAAGTCTCTCCAAAACTAAACTGAATAGAACCAGATGCAACAAGAATAAAGTGTTTGCTCATTTCCAATACTCCAAAGTGGCACTCTTCCAATATTCGGAGAACTTCAGATTCCGGGTATAGTACTAACATCAGAGACACTGAAGAGGAAATCCATAAGTAAAAGGCACAATTTTAAGGAAAAATGCAAAGTAACTTCCACAAATTTCTGTAACTACCACCATGAAAGTACACTGCACACACTGGCATCCTTCTGGTGGCTATTCTTCATCAGGTTCTGCTTTAGATATGACATTGGTGAAGCATTAAGCAAGATCACAGAGGAGGCTTAAACAAGGATTGTTATTCAGACATACTTCAAGTCAAAACATGTCCTACAAAACACAACTACCCATTCTGTAAGCCTAACATACTAACCTTGTGAACTTGTATTACAGGAATTAGTCCTCTTCTTCAATTTCATTGTGTTTGCATGGTGTATAACTCAGGATTCCAGCAGGAAACAGATGGTACACTCAAATTAGGAGTCGTTGAGGAGGGTTTATTTACAAAAGGCTATTTACAGAGGTCTAGGTGTCAGGGAATTACAATGGTAGCACAGAAAGCTCAACTGGTAATGTGTTCACACCCCACACCCCGAGCTCCAGAAGAACAAGTGGAGAAGTTGTTACTGGATCTGAACAGTAAGAGAAGCACAGTGGAGTTTGCTCTGAAAAGAGAAGTCTTCCAAAGTCAACACAACAGCACCATACAATGTGGCAGAGAGGTCACACTCTTTCCTTCCCCCATTGTCCAAACTAACAGGAAGCATGAGGTCACAGTAGCCTTGATTGCCTCTACCAACAGTGCTACCTTTGGCCACTTCTCATAAGATATACCAAGAAAAAAAAGTACTTCTGGATTTCATGCGAAGGTTCCCAAAGGGCGAACCTAATCAAATGCCAGATGGCACATGAACAGGTAGATAAGGACTATGAATGAGTCAGCTTCCTAGGGCAAAGACCAGACTGGAACACTGGACGCTCAATGAGAAGATACCAAGTATACAATATTAAACCTCTGCGCCTCTCCTTCCTCCTTAACGTACAAATATATTCATATGTATAAACCCGAAATGCTTCATGAAAGAATTTGCTATGGAAAATTTCGTTTTATCTGTGTCTCTTGTGTTCAAAATTTCCATGATCATATTCTTTGTAGATTTAAGACCGCTGACAATCTTGAAATCCTGGGTAGCCAACTTGAAATGTGAAAATGAAACTAATATTTTTGATAATTAGATTTCCATGTCTTATCAGACTTCATCTTAAAATGACTCTATAATTTATAATTTCTTGTAGATAATTGAAGGCTCAAATAGTTTCCATAATTTGTACAAGGCCACAGAGAAAATACAAGGCAAATCACTATTTGATTCTAAAGTCCATTCAGCTTTTCCCTTAGCACACTGCTTACTGTTAACCTACTGCCCTTAAGCGTTTTAACCCAGATCTGTTGAGCACTTTCCTGGCAGAGCGCCAGACAGCTAAGAGTCAGCCCAATATATAAAGGGGGAAGAAACTGCCTACGGTCAAATGTCTATCAAGTAGAACATTAAAAGAAGAATCCTGGAGGGGAAAGAAGTGGAGAAGTAAGGAAAGGCTTGATAACTAGAAAGAAAAGCACACAAAATCAGAGATTTAACACAGTCTTTGCATTCTTCCCACTCCTCTGTCCTGTTGAGCCAGCCCAGCCACTTTTCAGGGTCTGTGAACTTCACACCTGCGCTCTACACACTCCATAATATCTGCAGTGATGCAATCTCTCATCCCTAATAATAATATTACCTGCCTTCCCCAGACCTTACACCTACCTGCCATAAGGCATCAATGTGCAATGGGCAATTTGACTGCAAGCTCATGAATGATTACCCTGAGGGCCAGTGACTCTCCTGGCTGAACCTGCCTTTGTACACATATGCTGTCACCGTAAAATTAAGGCATGCCTACTCAGATGGGAGGATGTTGTTCTCTAGGAGTTCACATCTTGATACCAACGAATGAGTCAGTCACCCAAGGCAGACATAATTATTTCATAAGAAATCATAAGGGGAATGTATGTATTAGCAGCCTCTGGGAATCAGTTTGCATAGAGAATGAACAACACAGAACCAAAACATGAGTGAGTCCTTGCTTTAAATAGTCTGCAATCAAGCATCCACACCACTAGCAAAAATTCTGTACACACATCATTTGTCCCAGAGGTAAAATCGTCAACCGGAAATGACTAGTGAGGAAGATTATGGAGTTGTGCTCTTCACTTCTTTTTTTAAGGATGTACTCAATGCCCTATCATGGGCACTCAATGCTTTCTTTTTTAGAACAGAGTTAGAAATCTCTAAAAACAGAACACAAAGGCATAACTTCCAGGGTTGGGTAGGCACTCCCTGAGTCAATAGGGAACCACCAGCAGTACTTTTATTTTTGAATCGAATTCCACAGTTGTCCCAATGCCAAACATTCTCCTAGCTTCTTCAATTTCCACACTGGATTCTACAGAACTTACTTGCAAATGTTCTTTTTACCCCGCTAGCCTTCTTGCCTGAGCCACCAAATAATTTCAGAGAGCTAACTGGATAAAGTGCTTAAAATAGAACTCCTACTTTCTTTATCAACTAAAACTTGTCAACCAGTAGTCAACTCAGGCTCCAGATACATACAAAAACTCTCCTGAGCAATTTATATCTTATCATCCATGGAATAATTTAATTCAGAATTAACTTAAAGATACTCTAAAACATGACATGAAGTATTTTTTTCAATCAAATATCTAGAGCGGTTAGGTCTATTTATATCATTCAGAAATTAGAAGTTTGTAAATTGTTGATATTCGAGCAGACTGAAAATACTGTGTATCTGTAAGTTAAATTTTACGCAGTATTTATTTATAAGTACTCTACAGACATTTATAAGTTCCTGTGTCTAAATAGAAAAGCCCTAATCTGAAACAAGAACACAGGTTTTAAGTCATGTCTCTACAACAAATTCCACAGAAGTCTCTGATAATGTTAGTTAAACCCTTATGTCTCAGACTCCTTTTCTGTAAAACTAAAATGAAAAACTCATACACAGTTTTTACATCAGAATCTGAAGAACATTCAGTAGTCTAAAGAGGTGACTCAGTAGCTATTACTGGAGGTGACAACTGGGCCTCTCCTCAACCCCCACCATCACAATCATCATCAGAATAACTAGCTCCACATTTGCAGACTTTGCATAAGATTTTAGTTGAAGGCCTCTTTTGAAATCTTGAAAATTATAAATCACACTGTATCTTTCATCAAGTTCTATGAATCTCAGTCTTTATTTGCACTGGCATATCATTACACCTCTTTCTAGAGCAACTATCGTTTTGTCTCTGACATACTATATAAGTATTTTTTTAAAGTGGCGTGCCCAAGAAGATGCATACAGGATGATGATTATGTCGTTTTATTTTATAAAAATAGGCAAACTCCTCTGTTAAGGTAGATTTCTATGATCTTCCTTAAAAAAACGCTGTACTAGTCATGTTTGAGCAGCTTGAAGAGTCCAAGTGAGTTGGAAGCAAACATAACTAGTAAAGGCATATCTGTTTTTGAAATGACTAAATTCATCCCCAAAACACATAAACAAATATACACCTCCAACTTGTCTCATTAGAAACCTGAAAGCACTTAGACAATCGAACTCCATCAATGAGCAAAAAAAAAAAAAAAGTAAGGTGTTAAAAATGAAGCAGGAATTAAAAATGGAAAGTGTAGCCACTGGTCTGTTGATGGGATATTTTGCTGACTTCCATATTTTAGCTATTGTTAGTTGTGCTACTATGAATATAGGTATACATATGTCTCTGTCGTGTGTCGTTTTGGCCTCTTTTGGATACATTCCCAGGAGGGGTGTCGCTGGATCGAAGGGGATATTGATTTCTAGTCTTTTGAGAGATCTCCATACTGCTTTCCAAAGTGGTTATACGAATTTACACTCCCACCAGCAGTGTAGGAGAGTTCCTTTTTCCCCACAGCCTTGCCAGACTGTGGCATTTATACCCAATGGAATACTATGCATCTATAAAGTCCAACAACGTGAAGGCCTTTATGGGCAAATGGAAGAAACTTGAGAACGTCATGCTTAGTGAGTCAGAAGCATAAAGTGAAACATCGAATGGTCTCTCTGATATGAGACCCAGATCGCAAGACCTATAGAACTTAAGACGAAAAACAAAGTGAAACAGGGAAGTAGGGCAGGGAGGGAAGGAGTGGTGGGTAGGGGGCAGGACAAAAGGAGAATGGGAAAGTCTTTGTCATCTTCACAAGATATGTATGTGCACAAAATTCTCAACTTCATTGTAAACCTTAGGTTTTTCACTAATACATATCAATAAAATGGGGAAAAAACGGAAAGTGATTTTTCTGGTTTACTGCACCTTGGCATAAAAATGAAAAAATACAGAACTCACTCAGTAACAGATGCCTCAAAGGCCAGCAACCTGACAGGAAAAGAGAATAGGCTAAGAAGGAACCCAAAGGAAGCACGTTTCTATCATCAATCAAGAAGGACAGCTGTGATTAGAAGAGCTCAAAGTTAAAAAAAAAAAAAAAAAAAAAAAAAACCCTAGGGAGCCACCTCTCACATGGAGGCAAAGCACTGAGTAAACAGAAGATAAAAACACAAAGTGGCAGAGTGGGATTCTAATCAGGGCACAAGAGGGATCAGGACACAAGAGAAATGAAAGCTTGTTAAATAATGGATTTCCTAAGCAAAGCTTATCTCATGTGATATAATTTTCAGGTTTGCCTTTCTTCTGATTGACTGTAGCCTATCCCTAAAGTGCCACTTGTCATGGGAGACATGGGAGGGGGGTGGTTAGGATGAAAGAGGAGGTGAATATTCTGCCCACAATGTAAGCCTATGCCATTATCCAAACATAAATTCTTGTTCTCCTCAGAGCACTCTATAATTTCAAATATTCTGACATTTTAATGTTTTGGATATAACAGTCTTTCATGACATTTTTGGGTAACAGATGACCTCATATAACACAAAAGTAAAGAAAGTTCTAACTATCTTGTAGACTCATGGTTCAATTGTAATTCTATTCCTATTAATATACACCATTTTCATAAGAAAAATATATTTTATATGGCTTGGGCTTTTTCTTGTCAATTTAAATATTCCAGTAAATATTCAAGAATATAGGGTTGATAAAATAATGCCAGTTTTTCTCAAAACAAAACATGAACTAGAAAAACCTTCTACCACTTCCTTAAAGATATATTTTTTAAGATATGGAAAATCTGGTTCCAGTCCATGTTTGAATGGCTCTCCTATCTTTAATAGATAAGCTCCTGCTTCCCTCCATCTCAAAAACCATTTGGGAAGAATTTTTGTTCTCAGCTTTGGGTCTCATAAGCCTTTATTTCTTACCTCTAATTGGTCCAAAGGTAAAAAAGAAGTTCAGATGTACTATATTTCTCAAGTAGAAAATATTCTAAGAGTCATCTATGATTTTCAAAATTAAAACAAGACAGAGTAGGTTTTGAAATTTACACAACTCACCTAAGAGGAAATGTCATTATCCTCACTTTCATTAACAACAGTCTCTGGGAAAAATGCCATAAATCACTTTGTAATAAGAGAGATAACAGGAAAGTGGTTAGCAAATGAGTGATCTAAGCCATGAAGGGGAACATATCAAGTTTTCTTGGTACATGATTTCTTAGCCTAGGAGAAGCAACCTGGGCTTTTAACTATAAAAAAAAAAAAAACAGAAAAACTCTCTCTTGATTTCCTGCACTCAAATGAAGAAGAGGTTAAGGTACTTTCTTTTTCATTTTTTTTAAAATCATGTAACCCCTCACAAAGATACTGGCCATTCTATGACCAAAAAGTCGCTGACATAGTAAGCAGTTCTCACAGGAAGTAATCTAACCAGTTTTGGTAGAAGGAAATACTGAAACACAATGTTCTTCCTTGAACTCAATTTCTTCTAGTATTTCAACACCTAAAGTAGATTTCTGAATGGATTATGTATGAGACTACCGCTTAATGCACCTTAAAGAAATTCAGTGATATGTACCATGTAGAATTTTAATACTCATTGGTGGTTCTATGAACCACTCATGCATTCGTGCCTTCAAATATACATGCTAAACCTAAAGGATTCTGCAACTAGAATCCAGATTAACAATTTTATGAGTATTGAATATGAATGGTTTGTATTATTTTTGAACACCACTGTTACAGACAAGACAAAAATCAGAAGCTTAAATTTATGAATTTAAGTGAGAACTCAAATTTCAAACTAAAAAATATTGAGTATACAAAAATTTTTAGGTCAGGAATCTCAGAAACATGACTAAGAACCTGAAATTACTGTGCAGTGTCTTGGGGTATGCTCTTTAGGTGAACATCTGTGAGAGAATGAAAGAAGTAGGAATCAACAGGAAGCTAACTTTGACACAGTGGCACTGGGGCCACACAAGACCCCACACAGAACTAGGGAACTAGCATGGGCTTCAAAGTTGCTTTGAATTAGACAGGAAAGCTGAGTGTTTCCCACCCTTGTCTTTATCCACTCGTCATCAGACGTGGTTACCCTTGTTGAGGCTTTGCAAACTTATTTGAAGTGGCTTCCTTTAGCTGAGACAAATGCATTGAGAGGTCCTCAGCTGTGAGGTTTCAGCAGTTGGTACAATGGGCGTCTTGTTAATAAAGGCAACATCTATGAAGCACACCCCAGCAACCATTATAGTGATAAAATTTTTACAAAGCTCATAATTATTCCAAAAAAAAACATTTATGTGTAGTTTGGACAACAGGGTTTAAATTTCAACATCTCTAAAATAACTCCATCAAAATCTGTCACTTAAATTTATATCTAATAAAATTCAGAAAGCACTGGCCCATAAACTATTACCTTAAAAAAGTAATTTATAAAAATCTAAACTCTAATCATCTCTGGTATCTGGTGCCATGACAAGTTCCATGTAGCCTCATCTCTGGAATGCTGAACTATACAATCACACTTAAGAACTTCTGAGTCATCTAAAGACAAGAACAATGAAAAAGTATTCTGTGGTCTCTCTAACAGTTTTTTTTTTTTTTTTTTTCACCTAGCATCCCAATCTCCCAATTCTGGAATATAATTTGTTTCATAGAACAGAAGAGCATACTCAACATAGGGCACAGATGGGATGAGAGGTCAGGAAAAGTGGGTAAAAAAATATATATATACAGTGTTCATATTGGAACTAGATTCTGAAGGTACTGGACAATATTTCTCCAGCCTTTGTCATGGGAGGCCTGTGAAACAGAACAACACATATCCACTTTGAGCTCACCCCCTCCTACTGCTATATGTATTAGCAATAGCTCCAGATGGAAGATACTCGAGAAGTATCTTATATCTTCCAGGCCCTAGAAAAACTAAAACAAACCTTACGACTAGGCAAGAAAAACTGTCAGCCACACTAGGAATTTATAATTCATCTTTGAAAAAAAACTGTTTATGAGAAAGAAGTCAGCTTCCTTCAAAACTGTATTATAGTCTCTTAATATATATTACTAGTCTGAGAAAATCAATTTTTTCCTTTGATTTTATCAGGTGCTAAAACAACATATATCTAAAGGAAATTCTCACAACACAGTCAAACACAGCCACCTTAAAGAAATGTTCTTAAGAGTAACAACAAAAACAATCAATTTTCATTTTAAAGTCACAAATTGAATCATGAAATTATTTCCTTGATAAGAGGGCTCTTCGTTTCCATCAAGTATTAGGAGGAGATTCATAAAGGAAGTTGAAATTGTGCTTAGGAGCAGTTATTAATTGAAATGGAACACTCTGCACAGTCAGTCAGGACCCTGCACAAGTAAACAGGTTCTCAATAAGACAGTGTTTGCCCAGGTGCGTATACACAGTCTAGAATATGCTCATCACTGGTCTTTCCAAGTGAAAAAATAAATAAATTGTTTTTCTGTCTCAGGCTGGCTTACTTTCAAGAACACAAACTCACACTGACAAAAGCCACAAAGGACTGATAAATAAACCAGGTTGTTAGCATATATCACGTCACCCAAAAAGACTAGATACCCTGTGGAACTGACAATATAACCTCTGCTCTTAAGAAAACCACGTGGAAAGACAAGTTATCAGTCACTGGCTACAAGAACATGGAATATACATTTGGACATTAGTGAATCTCATTAAGCTTAACAGACCCAGGCTTCAATCTACACAACTGGTATTTCTGAGAAGTAGGCAGGAAACATACATACTGGATACAGCAACATCTAACCAGGATAAAAGAGTTCTTTGACAAAATTTGGCAATGATCATAGAATTATTCTTTTTCTATAATTCCATGGATGTGCTTGTGTTTGGCTGGTACTGGAGTTAATATAAGAGTACTTCCGGGGAAAAAATGAATACAAAATTAGGTACAAAAGCGAATATGAAGATCACAAAAGATAAAAGCTATTAATACAGAAAAGCATCACAAAATCTAAAGGCATCATATATTTACTTGTCAGAGCATTATCATTTACTAACTGCCTAATTCACTATTTAATATTTTACTACATGCTTGATCTCTTTTTCATATGACTACAATATCAAAACATCTTTTCTATGGATAGAAAGATATTTGTCTTTGTCTAACAGAGCACATCTTTATTATTATTATTATTATTAAATTTAGAAAACTTCATTTTAGTTTCTCAAGTTGTTTTTGTAGTGCCACATCTGTGTCTTCTTCCCTTGTTTCTTGTTGAGGCCAAAGGGCAAATGAGAACAGGGGTAAGAGGGTATCCCTTGGAGAAGATCAACCTTTTGATGTGACTTGTAAGGCCCACCTGTACCATCAAGAGCATCCTTCTTTGTCCCCCCTCCCTACCTTCTGAGGTCCTACAGGGAGGCCACAGATAAGACCACCACAAGCCTGGATCGTAGCAGCAGCCTCAAGCCAAAATTCAGCTTCTGGTGCTGATCTTTCCTGAGGGGTCAAATTGCTGTTGATAACAAGTAGAGATAACACCGGAAGCTGAGGTCCTAGGACTGATTCAGCTCAACTTAGAAGGAGCCCTCCTTCCAAAATTGGGGCAGAGGCCTTCTCCAACTATCCCAGACAGCAAACAAAGTTTTAAGAGGGCCCAGCACTTGGCGTCCTGATGCTTGATCAGCATCTGGAAATTCAGTCCTGTTTCACCCAAGTTGCAAACAAGCCTTAGGGTTCAATTCTCTTTCAGAAAGAAGTACCCGTGGAGCCTATTAAGCACACAGCCTTCAAGCTCGGCCTTAAGTACTTGCTTCACAATTTGGGTCAAGGCCAAAACTGTATTTTTAATAACTGCCTCAGGTGATCCTTAATGCTCTCCTACATTTTGGAAATAGCTTTAAGGCAACATGGTATCTCTACCTTGATGTAAATTAAATACAGATTAAATATTTCAGATCAGAATAGACTGTCTTATTTCCTTTGTTTCTGAGTTTCTAAGACATAACTATATATAATATTGCATACGAGCGGCAGTGGTGTGAGTGTAGCAAAGTATATGTGAAGTAGCATGTACAGTGAAGTGTGAGTGGTGTGCGTGGTACATGGGCTTAAACATGGTGGTGGAGGGGTGTGTGGTGCCTTTGGTGCATCACATATGTGTGCACGTATGTGATGCATGTGTGAGAAGATCTGGGTGTATGTGAAGTTCTGTGCATTAATGTGGGTAAGTGGTGAGTGTATGGTATGGTTGTGATGTGTGTGAATGTGAGTGTGTGCAAGTTATGTATGGTATGTGTGCCATGTGGAGTGCTGTGTGTATATGTGTAGTGCCTACAATGTGGGTGCTACATATGTAATGGTATGTGTGCACACAGCATGTGAGTTGGCAGGTGTCAAATATGTGGGTCATTTGAAGGCCTATGCAAGAAGGAGAAAAACTGACTTCAAACACCCTACTTTAATTTCACTGGTAAATACAAATGTCTATTCATGTACTTTACCACTGAATTATGTCCTTGAACCCTTTTTTGATTTTCTTTCTTTCCTTTTGCAGTCCTGTTTGTTTTCTTTTTTGGGACAGGACCTCTCTAACCAACCAGGCTGAACTCAACATGTGCTCCTCCTGCCTCAGTCTCCCAAGTAGATGGGATTACAAATATGTACCACTGAGTTCAGCTACAATGCAGAGCATTAAAAAAAATCAAGATTCTCATTTTACCAAAAAATTTATGGCTATTATCTGAAAGAAATAATGGGTTTCAAATTAGACTGTCGTCAAAATGTTATTCTTTAAATTGATATTTAATTTCTTCCTCTTCTGCACTTCTACTTACTACTATACTTCTGTGACTAGTGGTTATTGATCTTATAATTAAGGTCAAAGAATAAGATGGTTGATCAAAAGAAACTGTGTGACTAAATGAACATTACCCATAAACACTTGTGTACATACTTGATCTGATGAAATGATAAGCTAAATTGAAATTTTAAATATCATAATGTAGCAATCTACTTTTACCTGTAACTTCAAAGGCTCAACCCATATTATAAATATTTGTTTATGGCACTTAGAAAACAAAGTGCAAGTGGTCAGTCTTTGCACACATTAAGGATGAAAATAATAATAGGCCATAATCTCTAATTGCCTATTCAGTCAGTGCCACATCCAGAAATCAAATACTACTCTCAAAATATCTATCCAGTCATATTCTTTATTTTTTGCTACCTCAAGTAGAAAAGGTAGGGCTAGAGGAATGGCACAGCAGTTAAAGTGCCTGCCTTGCATGTGCAAGACCCTAAGTTTGATTCCCCAGCACCACATATAGCTGGGTGTGGTAGCACACACCTGTGATACCAGCACTTGGGAGGCTGAGGCTGGAAGATTATCCTGAGCCCACGGCCAGGCTGTGCTACACAGTGAGTTCAGGACCAGCCTGAGCTACAGAATGAGAACCTGTCTCAAAAAAGACTTAAAAAAAGAGAGAGAGAGGGAAAAAAAAAAAAGCTAATGGACTGTGGAAACATAGTTCTGGCTCTGTGGTGAATGCTGACTTCATCACTCACTTGAGATTCTGTCACCTGAAAAATATGGACAATTATATTTACCTCACAAAGAAGTTTAAATAATAGGTACCTCAGGAGAAGTTTAATGGGATAATTATCAGTAAAACACTGTCTTTAATAATAAATATTAGCATTTTTCCTGTTTTCTCCTGCCTTCTTAAAGTGTTCTAGTGCTGACAGCATTGCCTATGACCTAAATACCTTTACACAAAATTTGCGTACTCAAAAAAAAATCCTTCAAGATTTTTCCATTATCATCTAACATTAACATAAAAGTAGGATTGAGGATGTAGCTTGGTGGTAGAGCACTTGCCTAGCATATGTGAAGCCCTGGGTTCAATCCCTGACACCAACCACCAAAAAAAAGAGAGAGAAAAAGTATGTAGTTCTACTTACATATTTTTTAAATAAACTTAGACTTTCTACTTTCCTCAACTTCAGTAAAAATATTGCAAAACCAAGGGCTTATATCCTAGTTGTAGCAAAATGTACATTACCATAAATATGTAACTATTTTAAAAACTTATCCATATAACACCTGAAATTATCAACCAAGTCAAAGGAGTACAAGTACACACTACAGCAAACACTGGCCAAATGTATTTATGTGTCTCGATTTGTCACTGAAAAGATCCTGCTCCTTCTGCTAATGGCCTACCCTTACAGCCCAAGAACAGACACTTTTGATCCTATCATATTCAGGAACTCTGGCCACCAAATATCTTTGAAGGCCCAGAGTTGCGCCATTACATAAATTCCAAGGACTGTCAATGCTTCTAGATAACTGCACTTTCCAACTAACTCCACCTGGTTTTAACACACAGCAAACATTATCTGAAGCTGTGTGGTTTATCTGTGAGAACATGCAAGTCTCCCTAGAGCAAATCCATAATCAAAGGCACCTTCACCTCCAGAATGAAAACTTTCAAGAAAGCTAATTACACAATAATGGAAAGAACAATTAAAATGCAAGAGATTCCTTTTTAAGGTTTAAGCTGGAACTTTTTTCATAAGCCTGAGGCATGTGCAAATATATCAATCTGCTTGTTAACTGAAGTATAAATCCAAAAGGTAAATCTAGTAATTTTAATGCATTATACATTATTCTTACTCTGTTCAAGGCATCTGAGGCATATTTTGCATATACTGATTGACATAATACCCTACAAAAGCTTAGCACAGAAAGAATCACCAGAAAAGAAAATCCGTTAAGGAGAAGGACAGAAAACCACATGGCTTTATCAGTAAGCTTGCTGGCTTTTGGTATTTGACATTCTATGAAAAGAAACAGAAGCCAGAGCCCAGTTTCTCCTAACCTAAGTGGATTGCGGGGAAAACTTTAGCTAGAAGCTGACATTAAGGTGATTGCTGATGCTTTCAGGTAGAAGGCATGAGGACTATGATCAGATCTACTAAAATCTGCAACACATAAGATCTCAAAATTCCTTTAGAAAATAAATTAACAGTTTAAATTAAACATAGGACACCCAGATCTTTCCATCAATAAGAAACACAATTCTGTATTTAGAAATTAAGGACTCTCATTTTGAAAAACAAAAGAACCATGAAAAGTAGGATCCAGGAACTCCTTGGATCATGCCAGTATACCCTTCTTAATCAGTTTATAAACTGTGACAGTTTAATTGGTGATGAGAAGTCTATTCCATTTGCCACAATGAAACTCAATACCATATGGGATAATCAGCCAGCATAGACTTTTTCAAGCCAATTCCAATTTGGACCCCCAAAAGCCAAGCTTTTAGAAATTCTAACTAAAAACATCAGGAAGAGTAAGAAAATGTGTTTCATTTCAACATACTCTCTAGGTGACAGGAACCAACATTACCATCTTCCCTTTGAACATAATTCCATATGCATAAAAATAAAATTTACACATGCCTGTAATCCCAGGGAGTCTGAGGCAGGAGGATTGCCCATGAATCCAAGGCCAACCTGGGCTCCATAGTGAGCTCAGGACCAGGCTGGGCTACAGAGTGAAACCCTATCTCAAATAAAATAAAATAAAATAAAACAAAATAAAAATAAAAATAATTTAAACACAGCTATGCTCTACTCATTATAACAGATGTATCTTTGAGATGCTAATCAAATATTTTAATAATTATATTTATATGCACTAGAGTGGTGGCTTCCTGTTTTTTGCCTTCTAATGAGTATTTTTAAATTGTTTTTAAAAGAAGTAAGTTGGAATAAAAATCAAAGAAAATAAAATTAGTCTATATAATTAAATGTCTTCCATCTGACCTCCACCTTGCACTATCTGGGGAACTGTATTATTTGACAGAGGTAACAAATTATTTTTTAAGCTGCTGAATCATCAAACTACCCAAGACCAACAAGTACAAGTGCTTTAATATAGTTCAATTAATTTCTAAGAAATTTAAATAACTACTCAGACTTTAGAATAAGTTATAGCACTAATATTTTCTAAATTCTCATTTTTAAATAATTAATAGATTCACAGGAAGATTGGGTACATCCTTTGAGGGCATGTACCCAAACTCTGTTAGTATTTTATATAACCTGATTACAATGTTAAAACCAGATAACTGTTCTTGATACGAAGCTTGCAGCTTATCATATTTTACAGGTTACTCATTCACTTGTGTATGTGTGTTCAATTCTATGCAACTTTAAAACATGTGTAGATTCATGTATCTACCACTATAGTCAAGAGATAGAATAGCTCTTTCGCTACAAAGCTCTACTGTGTTAGTCCTCACTAAGCAGTTCTCCCCACTACCGCCAACCCCATCCCTAAGCCCTGGAAGTCACTATTCTGTCTCCCTACAATGTTTAGCAATTGTTATTTAACTAGAACTTGACAGCAAATACTGTGGTTCAGATCTGGAATGTCCCCCAAAAGTCTCACATATTTGGTTCTTATGGATTTTTGTCTATGAAATCCCATGCTGTTGGGAGACTGGGACCTAGTCTGGAGGGGTGGATTACAGGCATGTAAAGTGGATTACAGACATGTTAATTGGATTGCTGGTGTGTAGTGGCACTTATTACTGGGATGCCTTCCATAAAGACTAGACTCAACTTGCCTTGACTTGGCTTCCTGTTTGTGATGTCATGAGAAGCTGCCTCCACCTCTGCCTCTGCCATGTACTTCCATTATTGCCAGCCCCCCTGAATGGACTGTGACCTTCTGAAACTGTGAGCTAAAATAAACCTTTCCTCCCCTAAACTTGTGGATGTCAGGTACTGAGTCATAGCAATGAAAAAGTAACTAAGAGAGCATATAACCTTTTAAGATTGGCTTTTTTCCCCCAGTATAATACTACAATGGGGACTGGAGGAATGGCGCAGCAGTTAAATCACTTGCCTAACAAGTGCACAGCCCTGAGTTCAATTTCCCAGCATCACATAAACTGGATATGGTGAGGCATGTCTGTAATTCCAGCACTCAGGAGCTGAGGCAGGAGGATTGCCATGAGTACAAGGTCAGCCTGAGCTCCATAGTGAGTTCAGGACCAGATTGGGCTGCAGAGCAAGACCCTGTTTCAAAAAAAAAAAAATGGTTCATACAATTTACTGTGTGTATCAATAGTCCTTTCTTTTTATTGCTGGTTAGTAGACCAGGATTTGGATACATTGCAGTTTGCTTATTCACTCACTGAAGGATATTTAGATGATTTCCAGAAATTAGCTATTGCAAGTGCTACGCTGGGTGAATGGAAGCTCTCATTTCTTTGGCATTCATTAGAGGACTTGACAAGCTACTTTTCAGAGTGGCTGTGTCACTGGCATCCTCCTGCCAGTGGTGCCGGTTACTCTCTACCTCTTCAGCATTTGGGTCTAGCCACTATACTTTAGTGATGCTCGTAGGTGTATGCCAATATTTCTTTGTATGTGCTGACAACTCATACTACTACTGGAGGTAATTTTCTTTTGGGGGACTTATTTGCCACCATATGTCCTCTGGTTCAAACATTCATCCCTTCTTCTGTTCAATTTTTAAATGGATTAGGGTTGTTTAAATTAATGTTGAATTTTGGCAGTCATTACAAAATTGTAAATTCTAGAGACAAGAGATAAGCCCTGTTCAAATATGTATCTTATCCTAGCCTTTGACTTGTCTTTCCATTCTCTTAAGAGAAAATTTCACAGAGCAAAAGTCTTTAATTTTGATAACATTCAAATGTATTTTCTAAGCAATGTACAGCAGTAGCCAGGCCCAGGGCGCAGGCCTGTAATTCCAGCATTCTGTGCAGCTGAGGCAGGAAGATCACAAGTTTGAGCCCAGCCTGGGCAACAGAGACCATGTTAAAAAAAAAAACAGAAAGAAAGAAAGAAAGAAAGAAAGAAAGAAAGAAAGAAAGAAAGAAAGAGTAAAGAAAGTAGGGCTGGGACTATAGCTCAGTCTGAGGCCTTGGGCACTCAATCCCCATTATGGGAATGTAAAAATGCACAAGCCTGGCCAAGAGTGAAATATGAGTTTGTAGCTTCACTAAACATTTTATCACAATGATTCCCTGTGAGTTTGTTACTCTTTTTCTTCTGAATGCTATATACTTTGTGATAAACGACTTCCTGGCCATCTGTCACGCAGCCATCCACTTCTGTAACCTTGCTTGTAATTATGTGACTCTCCCACCATAAACGCTTTATAAACCATTACCTTTATACACTCAGGGCCTCACGGATTTTCTGGCGCTAGACACCATGTGGTCACCAACTAATAAAGAATGACTCCTTTCAACTGTTTCATTTGTCTTGCTGAAAGTTCCATATAAGATTTTGGAGGTCCCGCCGAGATAATGAGATTTTGGGCTGCTGATCAAACGCATCAGCACTCATCCGGTGAAACAGAGGGGCCAGTATTTTTGCTGCCTTGCCACTGTTTGGGGCAGAGAGGGCCTCCACGGGGTGTTTGCTGGAAGAACAGGACCTCAGCTGGAGGGGAAATGCTAGTATTTTTGCTCCAGTCACCACTGATCTCCTTTTCCACACAGGTCAGCTGAGGACTTTCACGCCCAATGACTGGCTCAGATTCAGAAATAAAACCTCTTGAAGTTAGAGTTTTTGCTTCTGTTCATTTTTTGGCTAGCCAGTTTGTACCAACCTTGTGACTGGCCAATTTGCAGTTGTGTGTTGGTGGGGGCCGGAGAGGGTCAGACGCAATCAGTACCACTCAACAGCCTTTCCGATGCTGAGATGTCAGTGGAAAGTATTTGAAAAAAAATTCTTCTGTTATTTTCTTATGCCTTCTTTCTGCATTTCCTGCCAATTCTGCTCTTTCTTTTTGTTCTGCTTGAGGAGATAGGCTATTTGGCCCTGTGACTTCTGTGAAAGGGCCTCTAATTTGGGCAGAGACCTGTTTCTTCAAGGCACTCTTCAGGAATTCTCTCCTATCAGATCTCTATAGACATTTGGTTGCAACCATGAGCTTTGTATTTATTTTCAAAATACTACTTTGATAATTGATAATTGGCCTTTGTCTCCTAACATTTCCCCCATGAGCTGTTCTGTTTCCCTGAGGCAATCTTGCATACTGCAGTGCCCAGGGCTTAGGAAATGTATGTGCCTGAAAGAAGAGGGAAAAAACGTGCAGAGACAAACTGCCACCTAACACCCCAGCTGGTTTGGTTTGACAATTATGGAAATCCAACATGTAAGTAATTAAAAATGGGGACATCTAAAGATGATTTAACTTTACAATTCCCTCAGTGGGAAACTTCATTTCAAAATTGGTGATTTTTTTTGCAGGCAGGAACCTAAAGCCCTAACAGACAAATAACAGCATATTTTAATTGAAATCTAGGAGCATAAAAAAATCAGAAAAACTATTCTAACTTGACCAGTACATCTAAAACATACACTCTGACCATGTGTTAGTTCTCTTTGTCTGTTAATCTGTGTTAGGCAACTGGCCTTGGGCAAAGGAAACCACTGAAGAAAGACCCTACATTAGGTTTAATTGGCTTTAATTTTTCTATGATTGATGGATAGTTTCTCCGGCTCCTCTGCCCGACCGAGATTAAGTAATATATATAGGTACATCTTAAGCAACATGATCTCAAATACTAAAGTTATTAAACTAATGCAGTGCAAATATAAGTGGTTTACGGTTCATGACTTTTTTGTCTCAAAGTTCAAAACAAAATTAATCACAGACTGTAATATATTTTTTAAAAAATAGTGTGGGACCGACAAAAAGACCAAGCACGGCAGGATGTGCCAGCCATGGGAACACAGATGTGAGTTATGGCTCCCCCACACACACACATCACCCTCTGAGAGGCAGCCAAGGACACAGGATCACAGACAGAGTAGGAAGCTCCCAATTCCCTTCCTTATCTTCAAAAGACACTAAATTAGCTAAAGGCCAAGTATACTTTTTTGCAGCTGTGAAGCTTTCACGATAGAAAGCCAAACTGCCCTATACACAAACATAAAAACTTTAAACTTTCACATGTTTTGTGTCTCCCTTTGGATTCCAGAGTTGTCTTTTTCATAATCAATCTGAAAGCCTATGAGCCTAGACAACTGCATATAGCTCAGGGGTTAAGATGCTTGCCTAAGAATAAATCAGCTGTTGGGAGTACCTGCCTAGGAACAAGGTCTTATGTTAATTCCCCAGCAACACATGCGTATTAAGCAGGCAGGGTGACACAGGGCTATGGTCCCAGCCTAAAACAAATGAATTGCCATGAGTTTGAACCAAGCTTAGGCAAATGAGACCCTATTTCAAACATAATTTCAAAGGTTGGCTACACTTAAATGCTCTGGGTATTTACAAAGACTACAAAGGTGTGTTTGGTGTCTACAAACTGTCTAAATGCGATCAGGTTTTTAAATATGAGAGCGCTCATTAATTGGTTAATTAAAACAACAAAAGCTTAAGACATTAAATTGTCTATGTGACGTGTCATATCTGTCTTTTTTGTATACGATTTTTAGATTTTCAAAAAAAACTCTCAGGTTCAAGGTATTCATAAACTTACAAATAGAAACCTTAAGAGCTTATAAATGTAAGTCAATTGGTAAAACAAAAGGTAAAGATGCCCTTTGGTAAGCTAACCAAAAAAATCTAAATACAAAGTTAATACTTATCAATATTATATGAAAACTCATGGGTTATTAATTGCTAAGTTTAAACCTTCATAAATTCTAGAAGCTCAACTGGGACTATTGAATGCATTTTAAAATACATGAAAGTGTAAACTTGCTTTCTTAAATTTATTAAATACCAAAATAATAAACATTACTAGGATAACCATTTTTCCATTCTGCTGACAGACTCTGACTGCAAAAAGATATAAATTATTTAAAACTTGGTTTATTTGGGTGTTGGTTTACTGTAAAATCCTTCAAAAAAATTGTTTAACATTTAAAGCAAAGCTAACTTGAAATACACATATAATTTTACTTTTGATAAAAATATTTATGTTTTACTGAGATTTGGATAACTAACAAAATGATAAGTAGTACTGCCATGAAAATAAAGCTATAGTCTTTTGGCTGTTTGCCTGACAAAAGTCAAGTTTGGTAAAATACACAATGATTCCTACTTTCTGTATTGGAGAGCTTTCAGCTCTGTTAATTAGGCTGTAATTGTTACACTTAAATGAGTGATGTGCTTTAAAATCTGTGTTGTTTGTGTCTTCTAATACTATATGCTCATGCTAAAAATCTTTTTTTCCTTTGCTGCTGACATGTAGTTAAACACTGACCCTGGCTTGCAATCCTTGGGTATTTTCCCTCCAACATAAAAATCAGATAAAGTCTCAGGCAGCTGATTGGAGAACTGACCATCCAGTAAAGTTATCTTGGGTTGTAATACATCATATATATGTATATATTGTATATACAAAACTAGAGATGTGTACATTTATCTAGGGTAAGTATATGGATGGAAAATTATATGAGTTTGGCACATACAAAATAACCAATAGGTACCCCTTTAATGCAAGATGCACGGCATCTAAGCCTTAAACGTGTGGGTAATTAATACCTCTGGTATCTCTACCCTTTATATTTGGTACAATAAATTAAATTAAATAAACAAATAAACCTTTTGATTTTGGCTAACTATGTTATATAAGTAAAATACCTTTATTGGATGCTATATAACATTATATTACATTATATTATCTCATACTGTGGCTGTCAACTCTTTTCGTAAGTATATAGGAGCTATTCGGCTCTTGTCAATATCATCATTTCATCAATCAGCATAAAACTTGATGAAAGATTTTAAATTCTGCCTTAATAAGAGACACAAAAGGCAACTTTAGTGGGCAGCATGGGTTCTAAAGAAGAAAAAAAATTTACAAAGACTTTTCCTCTCTCAGAGACAACACCCCCAAATGGACAGTTGAGAGGGAATCTCTGGACACTTTTCACTGGTTTCTATTAATAAAGATTCAGGGAACAGCTAAGAAACCTATAAATCTATCAAAAGTATCAAAACTAATGCAGGGCCCACAAGAGTCTCCAGCAGCTTTCTTAAAAAGTTGGCAGGGGGCTTTTCATGTTTATACCCCATTAGACCCAGAGGTTCCCAAAAATGCCAGGGCCATCAATTTAGCTGTCTTCAAATTAGCCCAGATATAGGAAAAAAGGACTTCCAGTCAAGATGGCATCCAAGAAACAGAGCTGCATAATGTCTCCTCATAAACCCACTTAAAATGTAGATAATATAGTCAAAAACCACCTGTTTGATGTAGGTAAGACAAGGAAGAGTACCCCAACAATTGAAAGGAGTCCATAGAAAGGTCAGAAATTCAGAAAACACATCAAAAGCAGAGGTAAACAGTAGCCTCAGGGATTTGCTTATCATGACACCTCAGGGGTCACTGGGCTGTTAAGTCCTCCCTCACTTCCGACTCCCAAAACAGAACTCATCCAGGAATTTTTAATTCCCCCTCCCAACCCACACATTCATTCTCTCAGTTAGGCCTTTAAAGAGAAGTCCCTCTATAACAACAAAACTCATGAAACTAGAAAATGTGAAAAAGAAAAAGAGAGAAGTTAAACTTCAAATTCCTTAGCTAAGTACTGAAAGGTAATAATTATATTCAACATGGGGAATTGGTATAAAATCTTTTTAAAATGTAATATGTGAACTTATAGATGAATAGGTAGATAAAAGGATAAACCAAATCTGGCAAAATGTTAGTATTTACTGAAATGTAAGTAAATAATATATTAAAGTTAAAAATCTAAAATAAGTAAATATGTCATTATTATGTCATTATATCTACTGCTTTATGTGTAATATACTTTTATGTATCATATACTTCTGTGATATAGACTTAAGTTCATATAATATAGCAATTCAATACAGACTTAAGTTCATTTAATGTAGTAATCCACTTATTGAGTCTTTGATGTAAGTTTATTCTAAGAAAACTGATTGATGTAATGATAACCTGAATGTCTTCTGAACACACAAACATTTCTTATGTGGACTGGTGGGTGAGGACAAAAATATGGTAAGACACAGAAAAAAAGAACTTTAGGCAAATCATCCCAATAAAGGGCTCTGCTGGACCCGAGAAGAGGCATCAAAATATGGCCACTGCAGCCCATTTTAGGGATGAGAAGCTGAGCTAAAGAGTAGTGATTTTAGTGGTGAAGTGAGTCAGACACAGAAGATTACATATATTAAATATTGCATGGTTTCTCTGATTTAGGAAACCCAGAAACTAGGCATTCTATAGAACCAAATGGGAATTAAGGAGGGATGGGGAGGCTGTGGAAGGACCAAAAATGGGGAGGGGAAGGTATTGTAATTGATGTGATATATATATATGCACAAAATAAAGTTCATTGTAAGCATTATGCAATACACATATACATACATATGTGGGGGGGGGGGGGGGGTGAAGCTATAGCAACTAGAGGGCTTCCCTGGCAAGCTGCTCTCCCAATTGGTAGAGAAAGGTCTATAATAACCATAACTCCAGATGGCACAGACTAAAAAAAAAAAAAAAAAAAAAAAAAAAAAAAAAAAAAAAAAAAAAATTGGCAAAGATTTTTGTAACAGCTATGGAACAAAAGAAAAATAAAAACAGGAAGCCAGGAACAAAGGACTAACAAGCTGTCCAGGACCTATGTGAGGTAAACAAGTGTGTGAGAACTATCCACTGTACTATGCCTAAACCTTACACCCTTCTGAGCTTGTTGTCCCCAGACCTGCTACATTAAACTGTACTGGACCTCCACTCAAGATAAATGACACAGACACAGTTTCCACAGGGGTTCAAGAACTCCCCAACTCTTTTCTATAAGGCCCCCCATCAAGACAAGGTAACCTTCCAGCAGGAATATCCAGAATGCTCTTTGCTACAATATGTTGATGACTTGCTTCTAGCTGCACAGGTAAGCTGCCTGGAGGGCACTGAGCGCCTCTTGAGAACTCAACAGTGCCTTGGATACCGTGTGTCTGCTAAGAAGACACAACTCTCCACCACTAAGGTAATATGATTGGGATATATAATAAAGGAGGCAAATATATCCTTTCCCCTAGTTGATCACCCTGACCCAGGCCCTCAGGTGGGCAAAGAAAGAAGGTAAACAACTATAATAACAGCAGGTATTTCTTTGCAACTGCACATGTGCACATCACCATTTATAAAAAGAAAATATTTCTAACCCAACAGACAAGCATTAAAAACAAAAAAGAAATCCTTGCATTTCTGGAAGTCATTTGGCTGCCCAAAGCAGTATCACTAACACATTGCCCTACGCATCAAAAGAAAATCTCTCTGAAGACGAAAAAAAAAAAAAAAATCCTGGACAACAGGGACAACAGATCAGGCCCCCAAAGGGGCAGCCCTAAACCCAGTAGGGCCTTTAAACATCTTAGTGACCTTGCCTTAATCTCAGCTTCCTGGTCCTCCTCATTACAAAGAGAAGAAAAAAAAAAAAAAAAAAAACACCAAAAGGGTATGAGCAAAACCCAATAAGGCTGGTATCTAACAACTGAGCAGAGACTATCTTTGCCAAGAGCCTTAGAAAAAAAATAATAATTAGCTACACCAAGCAACTCACCTGAAACACTTGAAATTAGTCAGTTTAATTCAAAAAAATATTTTATACATGGAATAGACTCTTTAGTTGAGTCCACTGTGTCCCAGTGCTTGGTCTATGCTCAAGTCAAAACAGAGCCAAAAGGCCCCAGATGAAATTAGACTAAGGATACTACACTGGGAATCACAGAGGCTAAGCTCCCATCATTAGGATATAAGTATCTTAGTTTTTATGGATACCTTCTCAGCATGGATTAAAACTTGGAATGAGACTGTTGTCACAGTAGTAACGAAAGTGCTACATAAGATCATTCCCTAATTTGGCCTCCCAGTACTATATTGGTTCTGAGAATGGACCCATATTTGTGTCCAAAGTTTCACAACTGATAGGAAAACTCTAAATATTAATTGGAAACTACATTGTCCATATAGGCCACAAAGTTCAGGTCAAGTTAAAAAATAAAATCCAAAGGAAGTCCTAATCAAATTCACTGTAGAAATGGGTGAAAACTGGGCCAATTTCCTCCTTTTTGCCATATTAAAGACAAGATATAACCCCTCTAAGACAGGACATACTCCTTATTTAAAAATGTTTGGGAGACCACTCCCCACAGTTTAGAACTAAATTGCTGGCTGAGATAAACAACAGAGACCCCCATTAAGTCCTTACAGGAACTCCAGGAGATGCAGTCACAGATCGATAAAGAGGTATACAAAAACCTTTGCCATTGTCCAGCTCTGAGCCAGTGCATCCATTTCTGCCCAGAGAATATGTTTTTGTCAAAAGAAATTCATCTAGGGAGGACTAATCCTCACTTGGCATGGACCTCACTAGGTCAACCTCATAACTCCTACGGCAGCAAAAGGGCAACTTGGATACACCACTCCCGACTAAAAGCTGCTAAAAAAGACATGGACTGCTTCACTCACCAAAAATCTGCTAAAGATAAGACTTTGTCAAAACCTTAACCTTATATATATATAGTTATCTGTGTTCTTTTAAAGTCCATTACCAAAGCAGAAACACAGGTATTGGTTTCAACAGATGTTTAATTCTTCTCCTTGGTTCACAACCCTCCTCATTGCTTTGACAAGGCCTCTGGTCATACGGCTTCTTGAATTTCTTATAGGCCCCTGTGTATTTAATTGCTTAAGTTCATTCAAAAAAAAAAGGATTGCCACTGTAAAACTCATGACTTTAAGCCAATTGAACTCTCCTACATAGAAATTCACAGTTCATGTCATGATAAACATTATTATAAAATGATTTTAGAAGATACTTCAATATAAACTAATCAATGATTTGATTACTTATAAATAAAACCAGTAGGGCATGTGGGAATGTAACAGTGCACAAGCCCAGACAAGAGTAAACTATGAGTTTCTAGCTTGACTAAGCATTTTATTACAATGATTCCATATCAGTCTGTTACATTTTTCTTCTGTAGACTTAGTGGTAAACTTAAGACTTCATGGCCACCCGTCACATGGCCATTCACTTCTATAACCTTGCTTGTAATTATGTGACCCTACCACCATAAAGGTTTTAGAAGCCATTTTCTTTTTATACTCAGGGTCTCACAGGTTTTCTGGCACTAGCCATTGTGCGGTCACCAGCTGATAAAGACTCCTTTAAATTGTTTCTTTTGGGTGGCAGGCATTTATTCTCATTTGTCTTGCTTATAGTACCATAAAACATCAGTATCACAAAAATAAATTATTAAGTTACGCTTTAAGAATTAAACTTTTGGGGCTGGAGGAATGGCTCAGCTAAGTACCCTAGTTCGATTCCCCAGCACCACATAAACTGGGTGTGGTGGCACAGGCCTGTAATCCCAGCACTCGGGAGGCTGAGACAGTAGGATTGCCGTGAGTCCAAGGCCTGCCTGGGCTCCGAAGTGAGCTCAGGACCAGCCTGGACTACAGAGTGAGACCCTGTCCCCCCCCCCCCCCCCAAAAAAAAAAAAAAAGAATTAAACGTTTTTCTGCCAAATCCTTGAGTTTTACATTCAATACTTAACTTTCAATACCTTGTAAATGTGATGATTCCATCACATTATCCCAGAGGATAACCCCATATATTAGTCCAGGAATCATTTTTACTTTATCAAGTAATAACAAAAAAATTACCATGTATCAGGGTTCTTTAAAGGAACAGAACCAGTAAAACATATATATTTGTATAATTATAAGGAGGTTTACTGGATGGGCTTACACAATCCGGCGGGATGGTCCCACTGCGGCTGGAGAACTGGGCAACCAGTAGCAGCTCGTCCAAGAAGACGCAAACCTCAGAACCAGAGTAACGCTGGCCAAGTGCAAGGCCAAAAGCCTCTGTGTGTAAAGGCCGAATAAACCAAAGTCGACAACAACAGTAAAACAAAATACTGACTGAGGAAGAATCACCTCAGACGCGTACTGTTCGCTTCCCCTAGTCCGCGGTTTTTTTTTCGTTCCATCCGGGAAACACCGGAACTCGCGCCTGCCCCTTGCGTCCCTCCTACTTCCGTCTTTTGGTCCCGCCCTCTCTGCGGTTCCTTCCTGTTCTCTAATCCAAGCGTCAACCACGTCTGGAAACACCCGGAAGTGTGCTTCTCCAATTTTCTAGACGTCTCTCAATCCAGGCAAGTTAACCAGCAAGATTAAACCATTACACTTTCAAGAGACAGGTGCTGACGCGAGCCCCGAGCAGCCAGCCGCGTAGAAGGATAGATGTTACCAGCCCACGTAGTTCCTTGCTTTAATGATAATGGAAATTAAAACCACAGAATGAGCTTACCCGCGCAAGTTTTAATTGGCAGGTAAGAGAAAGTGAAGGAGAAACGAGGCACAGATTTGACAGAAAAACAAGCTGGTGCCCTAATAAAAGAAAGTGGGACGAGTTAGAAAAAGGGTTTCAGTTTGAGAAACTAAATGGAGCACAGGTTTAGCTAAAGAGATGAGTAGGACTGGCCGATGGACTAAAGACGAGGAGCCAGTTTTATGGGTGCAAACGGGGCAGGGTCTAGTTGATCATGACCTCCGCGAAGGAATTCTCGTGACTCGAGGGACAGTTTCAGTCAGGCGAAGCTGTGCTGGAAATCAGGGTGGCCGTGGGTTTACGCCCGTAAGACTTCTGGGCGCAAATCTGATGTTTCATTGTCCAGTCTTGAAATGTTATGAATGATAGGCTAGGTGAATTTCGTACTAATAACCCTTGTTGTGCTAACTTTTCCTAAATGATTTACATATCTATAGCCGAAATCTTAAAAGTAATAGAGGATTTAAAATGAAAGCCTAGCTTTGTTCTACTTCTAGTGATTTAGGCCTATGTAAAGAGCAAAAACTGTTTTTAATTCCCTGACTGCCCCAGAAGGAAACACAAATTGTGCTTTTCGTAAGTAATAGGTTAAGGGCTCCAGAGTTTATTCATCCTTTGTGTGGTGGTCTCTGTATGCATCTTTGAATTAGACTCAGGAAAAGAAGCGCGTTTTATCTCAGATGACTACATCACCAAGATTATTCTGAAATATATTTCAGCTCTGGGGAAAAATGGATAAAACGATGGGCAGAGGTAAGAATCATTTGACCAATGACAGGGGAAGAGACCACCCCCGCCCCTGGTGTATATGATACCAAATTTAATGTCTTACTTCTAAGGGAAACTATTTGTAAAAACACAGTCTTTCTGAACAAAGCAAATTATGTCCCAATTGGAAGAAGCAAGCAATTTAGGGCCTAGATGATTTTTCAAAGCGAGAGACTTGAGGCAGGGCTACAGCACGGTTCCAGGACTAACAGATTAGGACTGAATTAAAACCCGTTTGTTGTTGCTGTGTGTGGTGGAGGACTGCAGCCAAAGAATTGACTTGTCTCTTTTATGAACTTGGAAAGGGCAACTATAAAAGAGTAGATTCTCAAGCTAGGCATGGTGGCACATGCCAGTAGTCCCAGCACTTGGGAGACTGAGAAGGATAGCTGTGAGTTCAAGGCCAGCCTGGACTACCTAGTGAGTTCAGGAGCAGCCTGAACTACAAAGTATAGTCCTGTCTCAAAAAAAAAAATTAAAAATAAAGATAAAAGAACAGATTCTCATTCCAGTCCCCACAGCTATTGAATCAGAGTCTCTGTCAGCATTCAGGAATAGGCAGTGATTTTATTGCTTTTCCAAAGTCCCTCAGACAGTAATTTCTATATGCAAGCTAAATACACACACATACTTCCTTATTAGTGTAAAGCACTTTGAAGCTAGTTGGGGTTTACATATTTTGGGGGGAAGAGGAGATTCTTGGCCTTCACACTGGGTTATTTTTTTTTTTAATTTGAGACAAGATCTCACTTGAATCACTGAGTTACCCAGATTAGGCTCAAACTAATGATCTTCCGGCCTCAGCCCCTTATGGAGCCGGGACCAAAGGCATGCACCACCATAATCATCTGAGCTTGATATTTTTGAGGCTATTAGAAACATAACAGATGTAAAACTAAAGCAGAGAGACTTCAAGAAAGGCAGCTGCAATCTCTACAGACTCTTAGATAAGGCCCTGAGAAAATTAAAGGATTCCACCTGCATAGCCTCAGACATTTAGCACCTGCTCTTCCCTTCATTTCCTTATTTCCTACACAAGGGGCCTGAGGGGTGCAGGGGTAGGAGGAGGCTCTCTCAGAACCTTTGGCCTCTCATTTGTCCAACAGAGAGGAGACGTTACCACATCGTACACTTAGTCACATACCTTTAGGTCAAAGTTCTTTTCATCATTACAAAATGAGCCAGTCTTTTTAAAGGAGAGCCATAACTCTCAGTTCCTGAGTCTTAAACTAGAACTATGAGTGCACACCACCATGCCGTTTGAGATAATGGTCCTACTAGAAGTTCAAATCTTTGTGTTCAGATTGAATTTGCCCTATTTGCAGTCTTATAAACTCCCTACCTCATTATCTGCTTCCTTAAATTTGACCTGGAAACTTTTAAATTTCCAGGTCAAACAACTTCTAAGTTACTTCTAAAAGAATTTCTAACTCAGTGATGCTTATATTAAATTTCAAATACAGACAGGTTTATAAAGAAAAGCAAGAACATTTTATTATAGTCCTTCTAATAAGACCACTTATAACTGGTTTTGCTTTTCATTAATTTCATATCTGTTTTATTTAAACAGTGTCATTACTATATTAGCTTACAAGAGCTACTTTAGCAAATTACCACAAATGTGGTGGCTTAAAATAATAGAAATTCATTTGCTCTTACTTTTGGAGCCTAGAAATCTGAAATCAAGGTGTGAGCAAGGTTTTGTTCCATGAAGGTTCTAGAGGGACGATCTTCCTTGCCTCTTCTGACCTTCCTGATGCCATCATTCCAACTTCTCTATCCATCTTCACATGGCCGACTTACTTCTGTGTGTTTTTTTTTTAATCTGTGTATATACTTGTTTTTTTTTTAATCAGCCATTGGCTTTAGGGGCCAATAATGCGACATGATCTCATTTAAATTAAGTAAAATCTCTGCAAAGAACCTGCTTTCAAATAAGGCACATTGTGAGGTCCTGGGTACACATGAATTATGAAAGACACTACTTAACCCAGTTTACTTCCTCTGTCATTTCTTTTAAAAGTTCATACATTTCCCATCAATTGCAGTAATAGCTGTGGATGATTTCACATAAAAATCTCCCACTAGTTCTACCCAATATAGCAAACACTCCTTTTTTTTTTTTTTTTTTTTTGACAGGTTCTCACCTTTTAGACCAGACTGACCTAGAGCACACAGCAGTCCTCCTGCCTCAGGCTCCTGAGTGCTGGAATTACAGATGTACACTACCATACCCAGTTCATGTGGTGCTGGGAATCGAACTCAGGGCCTTGTGCTTGCTAGGCAACTGCTATATCTCCTGTGCTATTCCTCCAGCCCTGTTCTTGTCTCGCAATTAGCCTTAGCAACTTGAAACAATATTCTAGTCCATCAACCATACACTCTACCTCTTGCCTTCATTTCTAATCAACTAATTCGATTTATCCAACTATGTCAGATCTACATTTATTTCCTATTTTTAAACTTTTTAATATTTATCGACTGAATTTGAACAGGTAGTATTAATATTGTTATAACACTAATTGCATTCTGCACATCACTACGTTCTTATGTACTCAATCATATTTCTTTTTTAGTTATATTTTTAATGCTCCAATGGAGACTGATTATTTTCTAAATCTATACAATTACCATCCTCGGGCTTTCATTCACTGTGTAGTTGGAGGAATATACTCCATCCCGAACCTCATGCTTTCCCCCTTCTCTTAAGTCAGCTATATTAACACGTAAGTTACATCCAATTCAGTTGGGCCGGCTTGGGCAAGTATACAAAACTGAAAAATGTATATAACTATCCACAACAATATTTTCATCACACAAAAAGCATTCTCTTATGTATACTTGCATTCAATCTCTCATGCCTACTTTGTTTTACTACAGATTAAAGATTTTTGTATAAATTCATATAAATAAAATTATACAATATATATTTTTATCTAACTTCTTTCATTTAGTATAATATTTTTGAGACTCAGTCATGTTTTTGCTATATCAGTATTTTTCCCCAATTATATACCTAAATCACCATGTTACCTATTATTGTTCCCACTTAGAAACAGATCATTGCAGGGACATAGATTTTTATTTGTCTTGATTAAAAACTTAAAAGTGGACTTGTTGAGCTATATACTTTTTTTTTAAATACACAAAGCTGCTGAGCTTTTTTTCAAGATATTTGTAGGCAAATGCAAAAGTTCTAATTACTCTGTTACCTTGTGACAATTTGATCTTGTCACCCTTTCAGTGTTAGCCATTTTATCTGGTTTGTAGTAGGTAAACCATTACAATTTTATTTTGCATTTTACTAATGAGTAATGCTGTTAATAATCTGTCCTTATCATATGCTTATTGGTTAATTGTATAACTCTTATTAAGGACTTATTTAAATATGGTTCTGCTCATTTTTAATAAGATTTCTCTTACTGAGTTCTAAGAGTTGTTCAAATCTCTTGAAGATTTGAAATAATATATTATTCCCTCATACTGCTCTCCCTATTTAGATATTTTATTTCCTTCAAATTGTTGGAGTATATTTTGTTGTTAGTTCCTAAGAAAGAATAAATGCAAAAGTATTTGAATACCTAAAAATGTCTCTATTGCCTCAGTCATACATGAATTTTAACTGAGTATAAAATGCTAAGTTCAACACTATGAACTTTATAATCTTTCAACTCTAGAGTTAGTGCTGAAAATATATAATGCCTGTCTGATTATTTTTGCATTTTAGATGATCACATGCTGTTGATATTTTTTCCTGTTCAGACACTCATAGGTTTGTCATTTCTCCTTGATGTTATGTATTTTTACCAATCCTTTGTCCTCCTGTTGGTCCTTTGCATGAAGCACTCAGTGATCATAGCAACTTCAAGATTAATGTTCTCCATCCGTAATTAAAAACATGGACTCCACTATCATGCAGACACACTTTAGGCCACCAAGGATGGTTTATAACTTTTATTTTCTGATGATCTTTAAATTCTAATTGTTTTTAGCATCATAAGATGTACAGAAAATTATATGAAGGCATAAATTTATAGTAGACAAAACAACAAAATAAATTTTCATTTTTGATCAGACAGCCATTAGAAAATGGAAAGGATTAGAGGAAGACAAGAAGACTTATGAGAGGAATACAGCTGGCCTGCCTCCATGCCAACCCACCTTCCCTCGCCGTAAATGCCAAGAGATACGTGCTCTGATACAGGTGTGCTGGGACAGTTTTATAGGTATAAAATAGATCTGTTGCTTTAGTTGGTATTATTTTTATTAATTCATTTTTACTGTTACATATCAATGCATAAAACCAGGTCTTTCCACAGATGGCATAGGTTTTGAGTTTTGTTAATCCTAAACTCCTTATGGAACACAGGCTGGCCTCAAACACAATCCTCCTGCAATTCTCCTGCTTCAGCCATCTGAGTGCAGGAATTACAGGCCTGTGCCATTACACAATTTATCTGATGCAAGGCGGTCGAACCCAGTGCCCTGCGCTTGGTAGGCAAGCTCTTTTACCACTCAGTTATGCCTAATGGTATTTAACTGAGGTTTGCAACCAAAAAGCAGGGTGTCAGTTTTTTTTTTTTTTAATCTAGTTATCTGGCTTCTTTTGACAAAAGAAGAATCTCTTCTGATAGCATTATTCCACCCACATTCCCTCATTTCTTCACTTCCCCCAAACACCAGTCATTTGCTGAAACTGCCCTCTTTGTGACAGGTTCTTGTATATTTTGTATCTCAAAACTGTCACACTGGGTCTACCCCACTCAGATTCACTTGCCCAACTGCCAGAGATATCTGAATTGCAAAATTGTACTTAACTCTTCTTTGAGTAATCACAAATGGATTAGAGTTCTGGTGCTTTATGAGATCCTGCAGTGATGCTTGCCCGGGGATACTAAACCATATAGTTTTTTGAAGTTCGCACTGCAGAGAGTGAATTAATAACTAAATACCCCAGTTTAAAGATACCTTCCATGTCTTCATACCAGTCATTGAGCAACAACGTGCCCCCTTGCTCAAAACTAAATCTCAATGTTAGATGTGGACTTGCTCAAAACTAAATCTCAATGTTAGATGTGGATGTTAACTTTTTTTGGCTAGTACACTTCCAACTCTTTCTCTGGGAATAATGTCAAACCATTTGCCCAAAAAGTGAAAAATATAATAGAAAACAAGTATCTATATTACGACAGAACAGCAGCCATGCACACTAATGAGATTACAGCTCAATACCAGCAAAGAGCGAGTGATCTGACCCTGAGGGCCCCTAAAGCTTTAAAGGAACGTGTTTCCCTATCTCCGCAGCAAATCCTTTCTGCCATGGAATGAGAGGTACTAAAATAAATTGGCAGAATGAAACCCCTCTACAAATGGTGTTTACTCAGAAGGGTGAGGTGCCAAGGAGACCGCCAGCCACAGCAAGTTGAACCTCCTCGGGCACAGTATCATTTAAAGAGCTGCCCCAACAAAGGCTCAGCCTTTTGCACCCATTAGACTCAGTGTGAAAGGTCTCATTCACATGCCAGCTGGCTGAGGGGACCGTTGTTTAAAGATGGGCCAGCTACAGGGCTGGCCTCACTGCAACTGGAAACCAAAGAGACGATTAATTATGGATGGAATGTGGCCAGGCAAGGCTGCAATTGTAATCAAATGAGACCACACTGAGGAAAAATAACATTTTATCCCTCACTGGGTACTTCACAGAGATTTATGACTACGCTGCCAGTTGGAGATAAAGTAAAAATCAATCGTATTATTCATATGAGCAACATAAGCAAGTACTGGTAAAACAAAAAATGTTTCCTATGATTGTGTTGTGGATACCTCATTTATATACAGATTTATTCAGCAGAATCACAGGTCTACAGCTAGTTTTGGTGGGGGCTTTTGTTGTTGCTTTTAAATGAAAGCTGAAAAATATACCATTGGCTGGCACCATAATGACGAGATCTGGGAACTTTCTACATTCAAAGCCTTCCTTGCAAAAATATATTACAATATTTCCTGCTTTATTGCCTTGCTCATATGTTATTGTGATAACTCTGTTGAATATTAAAATGTGGAGCCTGAAAGCAACAAACTATTCAGAGTTGATAAATAATCAAAAAGACTTTTGAAAATAATGCTAATTTTGTGCAGCTAAAAGCTGAAGTGTTTATTTCCTTAGAAGCATAATTCAAATCTCAATCTAAATCTCTAGGGGAAGGAGCATCATTAGTTCAACATTCCCTCAAAGAGCTAGTTGTTGATCGGAGAATTAATTGGCCAGGCTAAACACAGATACTGCTACAGATAAACCACAGCTCAACCCAGGAAATATGCAACTTGTGACTAGAACCAGCTACAATCTAGCAAAGTCCTACCTTACTTAAACATACATATGTATCTCATGGGCATAGAGGCCCATGCCTGTAATCCCGGTGCTCTGGGAAGCTTAGGCAAGAAGATGATTGCAAATGCAAGCCCAGTCTGAGCAATTTAGTGATTTAGCAAGACCCTGTTTCAAAATAAAAATTCAAAAAGAGTTGCAGATGTATCCGAGTACAAAGGCCCTGGCTTTAATTCCCAGTACCAATTAAAAAAAAAGGGGGTGGGGGGTGTCTATACATGATGCATTGAGTATATGCATTGATTCATTAGTAGCAGACATGACTTACCCTTTTCTGGATAAAAATCCTTATAATATGACTGTTTTACTAAGAACTTTAAATAAATTCACCAGTTAAAATTAAAATGTGCACCTCTGTAACCCAAAAACCCATAAAGTATCTGGGAAGCTACCATCTTCAAATCAGTAGCCTAGGAGATATTTCATAGCAACTGGAGTCTGTCTGCTCAAACTTTCAGTTCCGCTTCATTTTCTACCCTTTCCTGTCACTGCCAACATATCTGTTCGGTAAGGGTGATCGAAGGCAAGCCAGAAGATTCCAGCAAAACAAGAGAGGAGACAGAAGGAGAAGTGGCAGAATGCCACAGCACAATCAACTCTTCCATAATGCCCTGTTTACTCAGGATCTCTTTCTTCCTCTTCCAACCCCAACAATAAAATCATACTATTTAGGCGCCCAAATTTACTACAGAGTCACATTCAATGACAGTTGAACCTGAAAAGGTCTTCATGAGAAATGCAGCAGAAGGCATGTTAATGGGTCAGCATATAAATAGATGATTTTTTAAAATGAAACAAAACCTATGAGCCAGAAGCAAGGCAACTACATTTGAGGTTGGATTTATGCTTCTCACTCCAAATGGAGCTGCGACTATGAGTGCAACTTCTAATTAAAACTAGACAACAAATGGTGATATGATGACAATGGTTTCTTGCAAAAGATGCTTTATTTGGCTTAGTATGGTACCAGTGGTCTTACTTTTCTTGATCATGTTGGTCGATAGAAAGAAGGGATTACACATTTGTTCACCATTTAAATATCTCATTTTACAATGCTGCATTTGAATTCAAGATTGATTAGCAAAGACGCTCTAAACAGTTCTAGAAAATGATGCTTCAACTGTGGATAGAACTGCAAAGTCTTGATTTCAATCCCCAGTAACAAAAGAAAATAAAAATCCACACAGGTCGGTGGAGAGAAGCTTCAACCACAAAATGTCTTTTAAATGTGACTGTTGAATGCCTAGTAACAATTGTCTCCTTTGCCTGTGTAGTGAGGCCTACTCAAAGGTGAGTAGCCATGTGAAGGGTGATTAAAGCTTCTATTTTTTTTCCTGCAAGCTGAATATTTTCTTTGTGTCACAAAGACAGAACCGTGGGGCCTATTTACTTTGCATTTTTCTTTCAATATAAAAAGAAATGGAATTTTCCAACTACTGAGGAGTGTGTGTGTGTGTGTGTGTGTGTGTGTGTGTGTGTGTGTGTGCAAAATTTGCAAGTTTTATGAGAAAAATTAGATTAACACTAGAACACTGTTTCTGTCACAAATCAGCAGACTGTCTTGACTTTCTGCAGAAAATATCTTCATCTCTCCTCAGATTGTGTTCAATCCTCAGCCCCAACTTATTTAGCTGTGCCAATGTATTTCATTTATTTATTTATTTTTGGTAGACCCAGACACCTCTCTAGTGACCTGTCACCTTCCTTTTGCCTCGGGCAGAAATAAATATCTTACTTACCTGTATCCCTGTACTAAAATTTAATTTACATTCATGACATTCAATGTTTAGCTATTTCTGAGCATGCCCTCTCCCATCCCCACCACTACCTCCATGCCGACTTACTTGAGACCAAGAATTCATCCTGTTTTGAGACCTGAAATACTGTGTATGCATCCAGCCACTTATTAGGCCCCCACTATAGTTTGTCAAGTTGGATCAAATTTAGATTTAAAATATATCTGAAAAAATTTTCTGTGTATACATAACTTCTCACCTAATCTCTTATTTACATTATTCTGTCATAGAAAATATATAGTATCTCAGAACATATTTTAGCGTTTCGAATCTGTCTCCTCAATACCATCAGATAAAAACAGACATAAGTTTCCCTAAATGATTAAAATTCATAAATATGTAACTCGGAAATCCATGAAGTATCTACAGGCCAGTGATCTTCATATCAAGAACCAAGAAAATGTGGCACATTTAGTGTCTAGACCCTCGTCACAGCCTCGGTTCTACCTAGCTTGTACTCCTTTCCATCAGTTTCTGAGCCATAGACACAGTAGTGGGATGACTGGAGGGCACCAGGAGATTCCAGGCAGAATAAAAGGTTACATATTGCTCTAACTGCTGCACTGTACGAAGTGCATTATATTTAGGACTCTCTGTGTGTTGTTTTAGTTAATCTGAAAGTGTAAGTATTAAAACCGCTGTTTTAAGCCAGGTGTGGTGGCACAAGCCTGTAGTCCTAGCATTCATTCTGGAGGCTGAGGCAGAAGGATTACCTAAAGTCAAGCCAGCCTGGGGTATACAGTGATTTCAGAAACAGCCTGTACTACTACTATCTTTACTTAGCATATTTTTATAGTATTGCTATTTTTTTCCTAGTTGGTAAAAAGTATTTCTTGTTTGATCAGGTATTTATTGAGTGCCCAAGTAATAGACTAGACACATAATATCTGATACATGTATTATTAATATGCCTTTCAAAATTGCTAAAATAGGGGATTTTGAACATACTGCAAAGAAATGATAAACATATTAAAAAATGGATATATAAATGCCATGATTACAGAGTTATAGTATCACAACATCAAACTGAGCCAGGTATGGTGGTACATACATGTAATCCCAGTACTCTGGAGGAATAACTCAGGAGGATTGCAAAATCAAACCCAGGTTGGGCAATTTAACTCCTCAGTAAGATCTTGTCTCAATTTTTTAAAAATTAAGCATAGCTCATATGCAGGTACAATTGTTATGTGTCAGTTTTAGAAAAATAAAATCTGTGGGGCTGGAGGTGTAGTCCAGTGGTTAGAGCATTTGTCCAGCAAGCACAAGGCCCTGTGTTCAACTCTCCAGCACCACGTAAGCTGGGTGTGATAGTGTCTGCCTGTGAGTTCCAGATCAGTATGTAATACATAGTAAGTTCAGGATCAGCCTGAACTACAGAGAAAGACCCTATCTCAAAAAGTAAAACAATATAAACCTGCACAGTGTACTAATCTCCAGCAACATACCACAAAAAGAGCAAGGAGCTACTCTGTGGTTTTCTAACTTCCCCTAAAAAATATACTTCAGAGTAAAAATTTCAAGATTAAAGAAAAATTTCTCATAAATATACATTTAGGTCCCCAGATGTGACTTGATTCTTGATTTAGCAATGTACATAAGAGTGATTTGGATTAGTATATTTACTCTATTTTAAATTATTTTCTTTTTGAAAGTTGGCATTGTACTACTTTTAGCTTTGTATACACAGCAAAACAACATACATTTGTCCTCATTGGTACATACTCAGAGAAAGCCTTTACAGGAGATTTTTATATATTCTGCTTATATAACAAAGCCTGGTAAAAGTCATACATGTGCCTTTTTTTTTGTGGCTGCACAGATTAATAAAAATAAGTTCTTTTTTGATCTAGACCACCCAGCCTCAAGTTTTGAGCTCAAAAAGCAAACCATGAGACTTGTTTTCTTCCTCTTCTTTCTTCTCTTTCCTCACAACGTTTATCTTGCCTCAGATCCTTCTTTCTGTCTCCTTCCTATCATTTGGCTACCTTTTCCTCCTCTCGCCCCCCATTCAGCACAGTCTTCCTCCGAGGGATTCTTAATCCAGGCCTACATTTGTGATCCGCAGATGCTCAAAACTGGCACAGATTTTTATTTCATTATACTCACTTTCAGTGATGCTACACACTTATTTCATGTATTTTTTTTTGTCCCCAAAAGGGGATCATGTCATAAAAAGAGGTTAAGGGAGTCTGTCTTTGAGGCCCTATAGTATCCTGACCCACCTCTGGATTAAAACACTTCATTTTAGGTTTTGTCCCCAAAGAGTAAATGCCACCAAGCAAGGCCATAGCTGTGTTCACATTGTAGCCTTCTGAATACCTGCTACTTGTGCAAAAAAAGGAAAGAAGAGTTTTTGAGGAAAGGAGGGCTATTACACAAGATAGATCAATTGCACCAGTATAATGTAATAACCTGAGTCATTTTGTTACTCAGTGGCTCCATTTGACAGTTAAAGAGAAAACACAAGTACATAAATTATGATTAAACATAATTTGATGGAGAAACACTTCAGATACTGGATTTTATTTTAAAATGTGTAGGTTATGATGTGAACAGACTCAAGACCCTGAGAAAGATCTTCCTTGCTCTCTATGATTACATCTCTCTAACTCTAATTCTAAGCTGTAGCTTCTTTCCCACTTCACACCAAATCTGGCCCAGGTGAGGAAAAATAATAAGAGGCCAAGTTTGTACAGTCCAGTGCTTGGCAACCACTGGTTTCCAGTGACTAGGTGAGGGTATCCTTAGGGCCCAGAGCAAAGCCTGACCCCTAAGCTTCTCCACTGCCCGCAATACCCCTGGGTTTGTTTTCTCGGTTCAATTTGGAAGAACATATTTTACATTGAAAATAAGAGATTATAGCTAAAAGGATAGGAACTAACATTTATTATCATGTTATATGACCAAAAAAGATATGATATGCTACTAGAGATAAAAGGGATTTTTAGATTATTTTCAAATGTTAAGTAGTTGGTTCAACGTTATGTAGCTATGTAACTGAAGAGCCGGGCTTAACTGCAAATCTACCTGCTTTGAAAACTACATTTCTCTCCCCAAATGAGGGTTTTTACCTTTTGGGAAAAGAGAAGTCATTCCATCTTTACGTCAATCTGTGTGGTGACTCGCCATATTCGTGATGTTGGTTAGAGTGACTCTCTTCCAGAGAAAAGTTCTGGAGCATGTTGCCCACTGGTCAAACTGATTATTCTCAGAATGAAAGAGTTATTTGAGGCAGATGATCTAGTTCAGTGCCTGATGTATAGTAGGAGCATTATTTCTGTCTAAACAATTATTCACCTTAATTTCCAGAAGATATGCTTAGCATGTCTTCCAAACAAGACAGGTGTCACACGCTTTCACGTTACCAGTTAAATGCACATTCTTCAAACTACCTTCCCTGGTTGCTTTCACGTTTTTCTCTAATATCTAGCGCCTAATTTCACTTGCTGTTAATTCTCCATCAACCATCACATAAATCCCTGTGATATAAACTAACAAAGTAAAAAAAAAAAAAAAAAAAAACCTACTACCACTTAAAGTCTTGTAATTGATCAATTACAAAATGGAGACTCCTTCAGATATATGAGAAGCGCTCTTGGAATGACTTCAAATTAGTGTCTATGATAGAAATCTGCAGAGATGTACCAATTTGGACTTTGGCTTTTGTGTTAATGCACATTAGCCTGCCACACCCTGAACACAGGGGACTCCAGGCACTTCCAGCAATCCTGCCTCTCTGCTGCTGGGAAAAACAGCTTAATAACCAAACGTAGTCTTGAGAAAGGGCTGAAAGCAACAGATGTTAATGACAAAGCTGCCAGCAAAGAAACTAGAGAGTTGGTGCTTAGACCCAGTAAAGTAGATTCAGGGTCACTTTGAAGGAATGGCAACAATAGCCAGCACTGGCCTGAAATAAGGAGGCTAAAATTCAGATTTCTTCCACCATCATAACTATATTTCAGGGGCTCAGCGTGTGTCTCAGTAATTAGAGTGCTTGCCTAGGAAGTATGAGGTCCTGGGTTCATTCCCTGAACACCACATAGTAGCTAGATGTGGTGGCACATACCTGTAATCCCAGCACTTGGGAAGCTGAGGCAGAAGGATTGCCATGAGTTCCAGGCCAGCCCAGGCTACATAGGTCAGGACCAGCCTGGGCTACTGAGCAAGAACACATCGATTATATATCATTTACAATGGTATTTACAAATTAATTTTACCTTTTTCTAATTCTTTAGTAATGTATGTCCTTAGTGAAAACCATGTAAGTATTCAGATTATATTCAGGACTCTCTGTGATTTCTTGTTGCAGATCCAGATTTAATAAATTGCTTTGTTTTCTACAGATTAGCCAGACAGTTCATATCACTGAGTTCAAATCTGGGTGACCATTTAAATTTTGAGAATCAGCTGCAAATGTATTGTAGCTTGAAGGATGTTCGTCACAAAGGATTGCTTGAAATTTGGCATTAGAAACTAGAGACTATTACAGACTCTCTTTCCTGAATTGTGATTGCATGGTGTCTCTCTAATTCCCTAGCCTGAGGGCAGAGTGTAACAAGGCTAAACCCAGGCAAATTTGTGGAGTTATTTCCAAAGACACATTTAAATTGGATCTAAGAGGCAAACATACAATCAAAGGGCAAAGCCAAGGTCAGTTATACTCTCAGGCTGGAAAACACCAATTAGTAGATGAATAAGAGTTAATAAAACTCAGAGTGGAAGGATCAAAAAGAAAGAGAGGGGAAGATTGTGTAATTTTGCCACAATATGTACATGCACAAAATACTCAAGACCAATGTAAACATTATGTATTGCATTTATACATATCAATAAAAGGGGGAAAGTGTTAGTAAAATTTGAGTGAAAGCCAGATGTAAATGAAGAAGGGAGAAACAGGGATATAAGGAGACTATCCACATTCATTTTGTCAAAGAGCAACTTGCTAATGTAAGGATCCTTTAAAATGTGAAGAGACCCTTACACAGTTACTGAACGCAGGAAGAAAATTTCCAGGGCTTTGTCTAGGCTAGGATATGTTAACCTTTGTACATGACTGGCACGTCCATTGTCTCCTGTGAAGTTTGTATTTCTCTTATCTATAAAACATGGTGATTCAGGATCGTATCAGGCAATCTCAAGGAGACGCACTGTACCTGTCATGCCAGCACCACAGTCAATTTCCTAGAGGAATCACCAAAAAGAACTGAGCCCTATTTAATCATTGACTTTGTGTAGTTTCCCTTGACTTAATATCATTATTAAACATCATCTATTTAATAGCCCAGGGAAGAATTTTTCAAAAAGTGTTAATGAGAATATAGGTCACTTGTCGCAGTTTCTCAATGACTCAATTATTTGACATTCATTTAATGCCTTCTGAATGACAACAATTATGCCAGCTGTTGGCTGATGGGGAATTTTCCAGCCACCCTTAAATAGAATGTTTATCTTCATTAGCTCTTTGTTAGGATTCACTCTGAACAATTAGAAAGGCTGTCATTCGTTGAATTCTAGTCCTGTTCCTGGTTAGTGTGGTTCTAATGTCTGCTCAGCTATTTTGCTGATATAAGGTTCCTTTAAAATGTGAAGAGACACTTACACAGCTACTGAAAGCAGGAAGAAAATTTCCAAGGCTCTGTCTAGGCTAGGATATATTATTAGGATATATGGTTAAGTGTTTCATTTATGTTATCAGTGTCTTTTAATACATCAGTCTTTCTCTAAATTTAATGCTTGTATATTTTCAAACCTAAGTCCATACCCACCACCTATTTGCAACTCATTTTTATGGTATATTTGGTTTAAAAAGATGGCATATATATCTCTTAACCAGGATTCATATCAAATTTGGGTGCCTCTGGTGATGTGTTACAGAAGTTGTTTGTAATCTTTTTTTTTTGGCACACAATACAGTAAATTCTCAGACATACTCATTAAACACTAGGATGGGGTAACTACTTAACAATTTTCTCATGTAACAGTTACCATTTGTAATTTTTTTTCTTTCTTTAGCAGTGGTGAGGATTGAACCCAGGGTCACGTGCCATGCTAGGCAATTACTCTCCCATTAGGCTACACTTCTTTAATTTTTAAATGCCTAGCACAGTCTATTTTGGGTGATTTTTTTGATCATTTAAATGATATATCTTCTATCACTGCACAGAAAAAATGTGGAAGTGACTAATAATAGAGATTTCAACTAAAAGCATGAAGGTTAACAGCATTTTCTATATATGGCTGTATGGATTTCAGACTTTAAAGAGGTCCTTGGCAATCTCCAATCTCTAAAGTCACATCTCCTGTTAAGGTTGAATAAGATTCAAAAACTTAATTGGAAAACAAGAAAAGAAAAACATATTTCCAAAACTATGGGAAAGACTATTAATCTTAAGAGTTAATAGAAATTCCCTCTGATAATTCCCAGCCCATAATCCTCAGCACTGCTCTACAAAACTCCATACCCCACTTTGGATAGCATTCTTAAATATGAGGACATACTTGGAAAGTAGCTCTATGTAGAGAGTGCTTAGGTAGATACAGATGATAGAGATAAATATGGATATATAGATATATAGACATTTCTTCACCCCCCCCCCCACTCCAGTCCTGCAGTACTAAGGATTGAATCAAGGAAGTGCTGAGCTACATTCCCACTCTTATTTTATTTTTATTTGAATCACGGTATTGCTAAGTTGCCCAGGTTGGCCTTCAACTTGTGATCATCCTGCCTCAGTTTCCCAAGTTGCTGAAATTACAGTACATGCAAAAATGGCTATTTTAAGTACTGCTCTGACTACTCTCTATGAGAGAGGTATTTTGTCAAGATAGTTTGTCATGGTGGCAAATCAAAGAGATGCTTTCTTGTTTCTAAATATTTATTTTGTGCTTCCTGTACCTAGGAGCTCCTAAGTATGTCCTTCATAAATCATTTCCACTTCAGGGCTGTTGCATTTGTTCTCTTGGTCTGGGAACCTGTCCCCATGTCTAAATAGCTGTCCCTGGCTCCAAGATTTAGCCCTTCCTAAGAAGAATTATCAAAGAATTATCTATAATTATCATGTCAACCTGTTTCTTTCTTTCAAAACATTCCCACAAATCTGTAATTAATTTACTCCCTTAGCTGTTACCTTGTATATATCTCACATCCTACTTACCCAACAGAAGGTCCATGGGAGCAGAAGCTTAGCCTTATGAACCTGTGATTCTCTCACACTGGTACATAATATATATTCCAAAAATATAGGTTGAGCAAATTTTTGAATGTCTTAAACATTATCTCTGTTAATACTCAACAACCCCATGCAGTCACCTCAAGGAACTCAAATTCAAAAAAACTTAGGACTCTAGCCTGAGGTGACATGAGCACTCAGGTAGCACAGGATTAAACTCATGTCCTTAATCTTTATGGGGTTTTCTGCACATATGTGGTAGTCAGCATTGTGCCACTGTGATATATACTTGAGATAACTTAAAAGGAATTTTGGCCACAGTTTCAGAGGCTTCAGTCACTTGGCCTTATTGTTTTGGACCTGTGGTAGAAGCATATAGCAGAGATCTGTATACCTCGTAACAGTTGAGACAAGTAAGGGTGGGGGTATGGGTTCCAGTAGCTTCAAGGGCATGCCTCAATGACCTAAGTTTTTTCACTAGGTACCACCTCCTAAAAGTTTCCACCACATCTCAATAAACAGCATCACAAGCTGATGACCAAGCCTTTGTCACATGAGATGGTTTCCAACTTCAGCATAGTGACTGTACTTCCTAATACTGTCATTTGCCTCATACTTATATTAGAAATCTGAGGACCATTCCAGTCCTTCCTTTCTTTAACACACTCACCTCTAAAAACCTGGTTCCCAGGAACATTGCTCCTCCAGCCCACTGTCTTCTCCATCCTCTGCAGAGCCACCATTTTTACCCTGATGGTTTCTCATCACTGTTGCCCCCTGTGCCTCTGATACAGTCCTCCTATTAGCAATGACTTCTTCCCTCTTCAACACTCTCACCAGGATGACTGAGAAGATTCAGCAATTCATTCTTCTGATGAAATGACTCAGTGCTTTCTCCAACTTTAGACAGAAGTCACTCAGCTTTGCCACTTGAGGATCTGACTCCTTTTTTGTGTTCACTTCCATTGCTGCTGTGACCTTAATCGTGTCTAGTCAACATGAATAAACTAAGAAATATCAAGCAGGTCAGTAAAGCACAGTTAGGGTGTGTCCATGAATAATTGATATGTTGGCCAGCAAACTGAGGGAAGAAGACCAACCCCAGATGTGGGTGGTACCAACCAATACTCTTATAGCCTGGACAAGTTAAAAAGAGGAGGAGTGTCCTGTTCTGGGAAGACCTCCCATTATTAACATAACCTTTGGACATTGACCTTCAGTGAAGAACAGGTGTCGCATCTTTGATCCCATTGTTCATGGTTTTCATCTTGTCTGAGTACCTACTGGTTCCACCAACTCTTCCATATGCAGTCAGTCATTTTGCACTCTCCACCTCTGATCCTGTAAGTCTACCTAACAAATTCCTTTGCATAATTTTATGGATGTACTTCCTATTCTGTTTCTCTGGAGAATCCTAATACAAATGCCTACATTAGGACCCATATTCAGTGCCTGAAGCACTGGCATTCTTCCATATTACTGCATTTCTACATGTGCTTCCTCTCTCTGAATGTTTACCCACTTGACTGCCTCACTCACATCTTACATCCTTCAAATCTCAGAACAAACACATCACTTTATGAAGGCCTTACCTAACCCACACACGACAGTCACCACTTAGCTAAAAGGCCCTCGTCTGGATCCTCAGAAAATCCAACAAGCCTCAACATTATGGTATGTGACAGTGTGCAAAAACTGTCATATTTGATTTGTGTTTTTCGTTGTTTTGTTTTCTGTAAATCTAGCAGCCCTTCACAGAGTCCCTCAGGACATGTACCTAACCAAAACTGGAATATTTTACAGAAGCTACTTGTTGAAAGAACGCACCAGAGAGAGAATACATTTTTGAATATGACTGCAATCAAATTCAATAAAGAAAAAAAAAATGAAGTACATTTATCAAAGTGTCAATAATGGTACATATGAAGCAAAAGCCTCCTGATGGTGGCACTGAAGAACTCTGTAGGAGATAGTGGCTCCTTTTCGTTGCATCAGCCTAGACCTCAAAAAAGCTTCAAAGTACTGTGCTCAGTGCCATGAAAGATAGAAAGATAAATAAAAAAGTCTGCTTTGTGGAGCCTACAAACCAACAGGGAGACAACATTATCCAAAAGAGTTTGTATGAACCCCATGACTTCTTTTTACTCCAGATGTATGGCCCACTATTTATCAGAACTCCTTCGACCATTATTTTTCCTAAAACACTCTTTTTAAAGACCTATTTCAGGAACTTTGTTATTTGAAGAGCAATTCCATGATCATAAACTCAGTAGCTACTTAAATCTATGTTTTAATGTTTTAAAATAGTGTTGCTATAAAAAAAACTGGGCTTGAGCCTTCTTAAAAAACCTTTAATCATACTCATCAAATCCTATTCTATAGATTTCTAATATTCATAATGCTATATATAAATTTTAAATAGGGATTCCTAGAGAGCCAGAGCAGTGCCAAGCAGCTGACCTGCTCAGGGGACATAGCACCACAAATAAAAAGCAAGGTGGAATTTTTTCTTGTGGGCCTGAAAGAATTATTTTGCTTTGCCTTTGTCCAAGTTTCCATGGAAACTCCTCTCCTGGAAATGAGCAGTGCTTCAGAGCCCTGGTCCTGAATGTAAGCAGAAGACAAACCTTATGCTGTGATCTCTTCTTTCAGTGTTACCCCGGGTTGCAGAAATCAAGAAATAATTGTTATATTCATTAGGAGGTTGGTCAACACAAAAACGAGAAGAATGGGAATGCGTGGTTTGCACGGTAACCTACATCTTCCCTGTGTTTTTGGATGAGTATACTGTAGGAATATGCGAGCTTCTCGCTGCATACATGAGATCATGAACAGCAGAACAGCAGGGAGATTCAAAGATACCAACAGTCAGCCCACATCTTTGATTTATCCTGTCAAATTAAGTGACAGTAAAGTTTTCAAAATAACAGACCCAGAAATCATTTTATCATCTACAAGAAAACTCAGGGGCAATTTTAAATAGAGATGTAGCTAGTAGAGATCGTGCTTTAGTTCAGAGAGTTTGATGTTGATTAAGCACATCTAGGCTGCCTTTGAGTAGGACCCAGGAAGTAGGACTTCCCAGGTGGGAAGTGTGAGAAGACAACATAGCACCAAAAATCAGGTGCTCTTAAACAAGCACAGATACTCCCAAAATTCACAGAGGAGCAGAAACGAGAAAAGGGAACACCATATTTCTGGGTGGGGGAAGAAAGGGAAGCCATACTTGTTAATGGAATAGAATGTACATCCTGTACTGCCCTGGTTTTCCCCAACCAGCATTATTCAAGGATGTGCTGCATGCAGGAGGAGTTGAGGGGGCAGGACACCATAGTGAACAGGACAAACGTGGTTCTTCCCTCAGGAAGCAAGTCTCTCTGAATGTTATAATAATAGAATTATAAACCATAAAATCTTCATAAAGGAGAAGTGCAGGATTCCATGAGAGAATGCAAGGAGGGACCCAGCCTTACACATACAACCACCTGGCATTCTCACAATAATGCCACAAGTTAAGTTCTCTAAATGTGTGTTTTAAGAGATGATAGAGACCATGAGACATTTCCCCCAGTCAGTTCCAGGAGCTAAATACTGGAGCCCATATTTGAGCCAGTACTGGTGAGTCAGAGGTGAGGGTTTTCTCCTGTGTCCCATGATTTGTGAAGTTTTTCTCGATTTTATTCTAAATGATGAATTTAAGAATTAGACAAAGAGCAAACATTTTGTCAATGGATGCTGAAGTCTGTGATGCTTAGACTTCTCTGAACTATTTTCTTAACCAGTTCTAAAGGATCATCTTGTAAGGAAACTTTTGGACTTAGCCATTCCATCATAATGACTCTCATTTAAATATTTATGAATTTACCTTATGAAAGAGATGGATTTGTCCATGGTTAGGATTCTCAAAGTCGACCAAATGGCTGTGCTGTGACATGAGCAAGTATCAATCTCTACACTGGCATGTATATTCCAAACTAATGGTGTTCCACGTTTAGCCCTCACCCAGGTTTTCTGCCATCTCCCACTGTTGCCTCCTCCCACCCATTTTATTAGTGGAGTACATTATCTGTCTAACTCAACTGTATGAAATTTAAGATTTCTTGTTTATCTTCCTACCTACCACAGTGACATAGTCCATTTTACCATAGATGTTTAACTGTAAGATTTTAAAACTTGGGTTGGGGTCACAGCCCAGTGGTCAGAGTGCTTACCTAGCAAGCATAAGGGTTTGATTCCCCAGCACTACATCTGGGCTATGGTGGCATGCACCAATAATCCCAGTGCTGGGGAGACTGAAGCAGGAGAATTGCCATGAGTTTGAGGCCAGCCTGGGCTGCATTGTGAGTTGAGGACCAGCCTGCACTACAGAGTGAGACTGTGTCTCAAAAAAGCAAGCAAGCAAGCAAGAAAGAAAGAGAAAGAAAATTTAAAACTCTCCCCATCTCGTGATTAATAACAATAACTTTATTAAACAATATCATTTGAACTCGACTAAAGTCTACATAAAAGACTTGTGTATAAAGTTACACATTATCAACTAATATTGAATATATCTTTCCATGTGTCTTAGAAATTTGCTAGTTACATGATTCTGAGGCCTCATTTAGAAGGAGTCAGTGTTCATTTTGCATGAATAGCTGAGGGAAGGGAGGAAATAACGGTCACTTTAATACAACTGCCACCTCTGCCAGCTCTCTGGAAACAAGGGCTTTCAAAACTCCTAGTTGTTGGGCCAGGTTTTTTCCTCCTTTCACAGAACTGTAGGCTTTGAAACTTCAGAGGTAACTGTGTCTGCTGTAAACAATAAGGAATAACCTCTGACTTCAGTCTTTAAAATACTGCATTTTCCACTCCAGGGTACACACCATCTTGTGCAAATATCCCCATCCACAAAAGAGTGCTCCCACTACCCCAGGTGACTCACACAGGAGGGCAGAAGGGTTCTGACACTTTAGGAAAAATGGGCACTACAAGAGAACAAGCTCTGTGGGCCAGGTGGCATGTGCCTGAAATCCCAGCAGTCTAAGAGGCTGAGGCAGGAGGATCGCAAGCTCAAACCCAACATGGGTGACTTAATGACTTAGCAAGAGTCTGTCTCAAAATTTTAAAAAGAGGATAGGAATGAAGCTCAGTCTGAAGGGCCTGGGTTTAACCCAACCACAGGACAGGAAAGAAAGGAAGGAGAGAAAGAGAGAAGAAAGAAAAAGAAAGAAAGAAAGAAAGAAAGAAAGAAAGAAAGAAAGAAAGAAAGAAAAGAAAGAGAGAGAGAGAGAGAGAGAGAGAGAGAGAAAGCTTTGCTTCCTTTCTTTGGCTCCTCTGTTTAGTTCAGTTCCAGTATTTACTGAGCACCTGCGTAGGCCACCTGTGTTAAGAGATGCTGTTTCGATAAAAATAAATCAAGTCACATGTTCTGCCTTTCTGCTATGCCTGAATATTACAAGAACAAGGTGTTCCAGTGTCTTTGAGCCACTCTGCCCCTTTGCCACCTTGCCCTCAAACACACAGAAAATAGCTTTTCTTCCCCCATGAGAATATGAGTAGAGAAAAAAAATATTTCAGAAAGTTTTAGTGATGTTTAGATGCTGAAAGGATCAACTGTGTGTAACTCATGACTTTCCTCATCCCATATACATTTTCTGTAAATGTATTGTGATCTGCAAATTTATAGAACCCAACGTTCAACTGTGAACCAGAAGTTACCAAGGAATCTTGACTCATGGTCTTGTAGCTCTAGAGATAAACATTAGAAATATGATGCAAATCCTCTAATTCTTTTCAACTTTGCTATTAAAATCCTACATGCTTTTTTAAAGACAACTTTTTCCTTTTTTCCTACTAGTGACAAAATCTCTCTCTCTCTCTCTCTCTCTCTCTCTCTCTCTCATTTGTTCTTCCAGTAATCTAAGCACCATTTTTGCTTCTTGTCCTGAGTCCTACTAATGCCCACCAGGCCCTTCAGGGAACTGGAAACAGGTATCCAGGACCTATGCTCACAGCTTGGTTCCTGCCAGCAGTTATTATCAGACTCCCATGCTAATATATTTATCTCTCCAGACTTTCCATGATTTATCATGTGATTTTATGTAATTGTCTTCTGGATCTCAGTCATTTAAAATGTCTTTTGTCCTCCATGGCCAAACCCTAGTTGTGGAAAAATCTTTCTTCCCTTCTTAGTTTCTAGAACTGCCCTCTCCTGTTTGGTTTTTCCTTCTTCCTCCCTGACTACTGATTTCCCGCTTCCTGCACAGCTTTATTTTTAGCCACAGTTGCCTACCAAAGTCTATGCAGCGGCTCAGTCCCAGGCCCTGGGCTTTTCTTTCTCCACACTTTCACAGGCAGCTCATCTACTATCAATGCTTCAGCTACAATAGAATATGCAATTGAATGTTAATATATGACTTATCCTTCATTGCTAAACCATACAAATTTCTGGAAACCAAATGTGAACATTTTGAGTAAATAGTGCATAGTGAACATGTTAGACATGTCATCAGCTTCTGAATATCAGTAGGAATTTGGAGAGATTGATAATCTTATACTTACAAGTAGGCATCAGAATTTAAGTCATGTTTCATTTATATAAATGACATTTATATAAATACTCCCAGGGGCTAGAGGTATAGCTCAGTAATAGAGTGTTACCTAACACACACAAGTCCCAAGGTTCAATTCACAGTATCTTCACCAAAGTAAACTAAAACATAAAACCTTTTAAATATCCTTGTATAACCTGTATCTTAAATAAATCAGAAATCTTTCAAATGTTAAAGTGATTCCCAGTTAGAATAACTTGTCCTCCTTTTCAGCTGTCATGATGAGACTGACAATAATTATTGCTTCGAGGTTGTCCACTCTCACTAGAGTCCAGTGGGAAAGAGGGGACAATTTACAGTCTCCATTTCATAGTTGGGATACTGGGTCATAAGAGTTTATGTAACTTGTTCAACAGATTAGCACCACCAGAATCAACTATAGAGCCACTCTCCCCTGTTTCTCAAGCCCAAGACTCTAACAATCTTAATATATGCCATCTCTTACAATTATTCCTACGATAAATACTTAGCACCCATGAGAGAAACAGTAACATTACACAGACCGTACACTTTTCATTTTACAGGTTAAGAAAAGTGAGACCCAGAATTTTTGTGATTTGTCCACACGCTGAGAAATAAAAATCATTGCACAGCCAAGACCGCAGAGACATAAAAGCTGCGGCACAACAAATTTAAACCCTGACATTTCATTTGTGCAGATAATAGAGATACCAGAGGACCTGATAACACGGTACCCTTTCTACTGTCTTTAACGCTCCTTTTCTGGTTCATTTTTCATCTCTAATATTGAAGTTAGATTGTCCCCTAACAATTTACTGAGCTAATTTTCAGAGAGAGAAAAAAGTGATGTGAGGTAAGTTATTTATTGAGGTCAATCACTTCATTTCTTATACTGTTTTGAGGTAACTGGGCTAATAATGACTTTTTAAAGTCTGTCCTATATAAGCTTCTTTAACCCTTTGGTAAAACACGTTGGTAACACAGTAGTTATATCTGAAATGAACATAAGCTTGTGATGGATAAATCCTGACAAATATTGTCTGACATTCTCCTTAAAAATAATAAGGACACTTTTAAGAATGATAATGGTTGAAAATATTTACATATTCTACTAGTGAAGTGTTTCATATAATCGGCATAAAATATGTCAATAAATTTTTACTACTAATTTCCAGGCTTTGGTTAAATTTCACATCAGCTTTTCTTTGGTATATATTCATATTTATTACTCTGAGTTAATCTGCATCTGAATTTCCTAACAGCTGGCAAAAATATAACACTACTACAAGTATATGAGAAAATAATTGAAATATAATAATGACATTAAATTTGTTAAAAGGCATATTCTAATCTCATTTCACAAACAGTCATACAAAATAAAGAAGTGTGGTAGTGATTAACTAGTTTTCAGTTTTGACTTATATTTTTTGAGTAAATACATGTTTGGCTTTGATGTACTTTTATTCTGCAGATGTGAGAAAATGAAAACGTAAACCTACAAGTATGTGGGACTTCAAAATATTAGAAACAGTAGAGTCAGGTCTAAATTCTTACCTTGACTGCACTAACTTGCTAGTATTTAGTCTCAAACTTTTCATCTGTAGGATTGGTAACCATCAATCCCTCTTGAAAGGTTTCTACAGGACTAAATATGTTTTTTAAAAAACCTGAAGATTTCTTAGCATAAAATGTGAAAAATTATAGCTACATTTTATTCATTATGCTGTCTTTGCTTTTATATTTCTCCTTACAGATCTCAAATTTCCAACATATGTAAATAAATTTGTTTTGAATATAAATTTTATATATATATATATGGAGAGGGAGAGAGAGAGAGAGAGAGAGAGAGAGAGAGAGAGAGAGAGAGAGACTCTATCATTGTTTCAGTTTCCAGTGTAGAGTCCACTTTTAGTTTGATGTAATTGTTATTTTGGGCACATTTTTAAAAGTTTATTTTTGTTTTCCTGAGTTTTATACTTTTATGTTCATAGTCATTTATATATCCTTGCCTAAAAGTAGAATCTTTTATTCTTCATTTTAATCTATGACCTTACAATCCCTATTTAGGCATTTGCTCTATATATTTTTAAAATTTAATATTCTAAAGCTTAACACCAAATGTTTCTCCTAGCAGTTCCTCATGTGAAAGTTATAATCAAAACACATCACAAGAGCTCACTGTCTAGAAAGACAGAGGTGTCCTAACCTAATCTCATCTTAAAACTACAAGTAAATGGAAATTGTGGTTGTTATAAACACTACTAAGTAATTAATATCCTTCTTTGAAAATCTTGCCTGGAGCTCCCACTGTCAGAGTAAATAATAACAAGTGACACTCCACCTAGAACAAAGCATTCAAAATTTAGATTTCTGATGAACCATACCATCTCTTTACAGCCAATACATCTATGAAAACTCTTATTGTGGTTCTTTCCCGGTTTCCTAGAAATGAATGCAATTCAAACACATCATGGAACACTACCTTATTCTCCTTATACTAGGGCATTCTTTTAACGTTAACTGACTAACTTGTGTCATGGAAATTGTTACTGGATCCAGTTCCATCTGCTTACTCCTCAAAAGCCAATATGTAGGCGATGAATGTTGGTGAGAAGAAAATCAGGTTTATTCAAGGGCCAGCAACCTTACAAGATGGGAGTAAGAAGGGAAGGGGAGCTGTGACCCTATAACTAAAGCCATCCTAGTGAACTAGGGTACTTGAGAGAGCTTTTATAGGAAGGGACAGGAGGTACAGAGGGGCAGTGGGCAGGAAGACTACATGCTGAGGAGCGTCTTTGTCCAGGATGTGTTTCTTCCCACCCGATTCCACCCTAGGACTTGAACATGGCAATTGATCTTAACCTCCTATAATTCTTGAGACAACATATTGCTTTTTTGCAACTTCAGTATTATAACACAACAGTCTATTTGCTTTGTGTTAATTGAAGCACAGAATTAAAGGAGGGACACTATGCATTCTTATGTTATCTGAAGGTCAGCAAATATTCTGGGTTCTATAAATTTAGCAGATCATTTAACTGTTAACATCTCTCTATTTAGGCATAACTTTTATTTAGAACTAAAAATGGGCAAAGAGAGTGTAAGTCAAAGGACAATTAGCAAAAGGCCTGTTAGAAAATTAATGTGTAATAAACAACATTTTTAAAAGTAAAGCTGCAATGATATTAAATATAACAAAATAAAATTGAAAATAGCAATGTATCACATGCAATAGAAACAAATATTTAAAATCTTATTTTGTAAAACTTCTGTCTTATTTACACATATACATGTGTGTGTACATTCCTGAGAAGGTATCTCAGAGGTAGTTTTATTGTGAATTGTTATGATTTGAATGATTTTGTCCCCTTGAAAATCCACATTGAAACTTAATCCTCAATACAACAGTGTTAAATGAAGGAGTCTGCAACAAAGGATTAAATCAAGACGGCCGTGCCCGCAGGAACTCAATCAATGTCTTATACAGGCATCATGCGGAAGTCTTTTTTCTTTTCTCTTCTACCTTCTGTTACATGAGGATACGTCTGTGAGAAGACACCATGAATGGAAGAGACCTTCAATAGACAAGAGGCCTGCTAGCATCTTCATCTTGGACTTTCCAGCTTCCAGAAGTAAAAAAATACATTTCTGTTGTTTATAAATTACCAAGTCTTGGGTATTCTACTACAGCAGCACTAGAAAATGGATCCACATCAAAAATTTTTTTAGAAATCACTGAGCTGGAGTAAGAAACAAATAGATAAACCACCGAGATGTGACATCAGGGACCTTAAGTTCTCAACTCCTTCAGAGGTTGCCGTGCTGCAGAAGAGCCGCCTCATGCCTGGCTTGGGGTCTCACCTTTCCTACTTTTCTCCCTATTCTCACCTTTCCTACAATTGCCTTCAATTGCCATGAACATAAAAGATCAGATTATGTCACTGCAAATCACAGCACCTCAGGAAGCCATTTTAACTTGACAGGTCTCCAGGCGGTCAGCCAACGCTGCTGTTCACATGGGCAAAGCAGTTCTCCTTACCAAGTCCTGTCCCTGCCCTCTGTTTTCCACAAACATGGATCCCAAGCTGCTCTCCAACAAATGTCTACTGCCTAGAGAACTCAACCCATGATGTCTAGCTGATAAAGATTTGTGAGCCAAGTCAGCTGAAAATGCCAAGCACATAATAAGCAAATATATTAAATGTAGTGCTTGATCTTCAGAGGAACTGCAAATTCATAGGCAGGGATTACAACCACATTCTATTTATTCTATGAGTTATTAATGTATGTGATCAAAATGAACACACTCATTTTTAATAATGGTTTTGTTGGTTACCATTTTTTTCCTTAAATTGCACAGTACTCCTGTCTCAAGTGACATATGCTGGCATGACAATGAGTAGTCCTTTGTTTCTTGTGCCAGTTCTAGTTTTATTCATCCCATTCTACCAGCTTCGTGGCTATTTTTACTAGTGTTTTTCTTACAAATATGCCCACATCAAAACAGCAGGGACAGTTGGATTGGCTGTCCTTCCTCGTGAGCTATTCAAGTTGTTTATATTTAGAACTTGACTAAGAAGAAAAGTTGCAGAAGTTCTTTGATTGCAAACATAGCATTCTCATAAGACGTGAAATATTCTTACACAAAGTGAAATATGAAAGCCAGGCATGGTGGTGCACAGCTATAATCCCAAAGTTTGAGAAGCTATGACAGGAGGATCACTAAGCTAACCTGGGTTACACAGCAAAATGGGTTACATTTGGAGACTCTGTCTCCAAAAATCATTCATTCATTCACTTATTAAGATAAACAGTGTAGTGAAATATCAGGGTTTTTCTAGAATATACACATTAGCAATAAAGCCTATTTGACTCTATCTTTGACTAACTTGGCCAGATTCGTTTTTAAAAAGAATTCATTGATATCTGTTCCTTTATTTTTTAATAAAAATATTATTACCCAGCTAGCACACAGGCTATTTCTATTGTAATATCTTGATCCAATTTGGTGGCTTTTCTTCTTGAGGTATGTTTAAAATGTGTGTTCACTAGGATAAGAACCAGTGAGGATAGGTGGGCCAGATATAAGGGGAAACTTTTTCTTTTTTGTGACTAGAGATCAAACTCAGACATGCTGTGTCACAGGCATACTTTCCAGTCCTTTCATTTTTTCTTTTGAAACTGGATCTAAATTTCCTAGGTTAGGCTCATATTTACAATCCTTCTGCCTCAGCCTCCATCAGTGTTGAGATTACAGGCTCACCGCCATGGTCAGAAGAAAGCATTTTTGACAAACTATTGACACAGTCAAAGAATTTATAAGTAAAAAAATTCTCAAGTAAGAACATTAGCAAGGTGCATATAGTCTTGATCAGAACATCTGTTTACCTCTAAATATTTCAGTTGAATGTAGTCATTGTATAAATTGCTGCAAAAGTTTGTATGATCACATGTCTTCCCATTTTATTTCCAAGTGAAAAAAGATGGACATTTTACAGTAGTATTTTTTTCTTCAAATAAATAAAAAGGAGATTTACTAATAGCAATGAAACTGCTGTGCTTTCAGTAAAATGAATTTTATTTTCTTCCATTCTTGGAATATACTCCTAGAGGAGATGGAACATCAGGTGGATCTGAATAAGGGAAATGGTAATAAGCTTTGTCCTAAGCCCCCAGCCACTGTGTGAATGAATCAGAGGAAACAGCTGCAGTCTAGGGTCTTGCAATAAAGGGATGCAGGGATTCCGTGTGACCTGGCATTTAGAGCGTCCCCGATGGTCAGCCAGATTCCTTTGTTTTCTCATGCATTTTCTGTGCTGGGAATGTTCCCTAGCTTTTTGCCCTCTCCCAGACCTGTCACTCCGCTTTTAAGAGTGCAGCAACTTTGCCTGCCTGAAATAGTGACCCCTTAACAGAGCCTTTTGTCTGCCTTTTCTTTCACACTACAAATAAAGCCTCTATCTATAATAAAGTGGATGAAGTGGCCCAGAGATAGATTGTGGGTTGGAGGAACGTTCTTCCAAGATCCACTTGCAAATGGGAGCCGTGGACAAATTGGCAGGCGCCAAAGAACCTCCAGGAGGCAAATGCTTCCCGTGGCCAACTCAGATGCTGCATTGCCTGAGGATGGGAAAGATGTGAGAATTTCAGCATGATTCCACTGAAGCAGTGTTCACACCTATCACCTGTCCTTGTTATATCCACAAAAAAATGCTTCCTTCCAGATGAAGGACAATGAACAACATCTAGAGTTTTGAGATCTGGCCTTGAGCCCAGCCACACCACTTCAGGTTTTTAGCATGGAGCCTTTTTCTATGACCATACACTTTTCTCTGTACTCTATGACTTGAATCCATCAAAGAACTAAGAAGAGTGGAGATTAGCGATTTCAACATCTAGACACACCCCGCACCACCCCACCCCCGCACCCAGGATGAAATACAGGGAGGCTTTCGGGTGTGTGGAACTACTCTGATGACAGAAAATTAAATGAATTTGGAGTGTTATAGACTATTGCTTCTACTTCTTTCAAAGTACAAATTTCAGGGAAATGCTGAAAAACACTCCCATGTGGTATACATACTCGATACTCAAAATTAAACAGAAAGAATGAGACTGAGATTAAAACAAATCAAATAATTCAGCTATATTGATCCTAATCATACTATCTGAAAGAGGATACCCTGCCAATGAAAGTAAAATGTTTACATGTTGAACAATATAAAAGGCCCTACTAGATACTCAGTTAAACTCATAAATAACAATTTCTGGTGCAATAGAATTTTAAGATAATCTGGCACTGATAACAGTATGGAGTTATTGTAGTTTTTGGTAACATTTAGGTTTTTACATGATCTCTGGGAAACAACCCTTGAAGTCTTCCAGTGGGGTTCATTAAGTGATTTTTAAACAGTTTAAGTTAACCAGCTCTCCAAGAGAGAAGGGCTTAATCCTTTTCTAATTATATGACCTGATCCTGAACTGTAAATGTAAATGATGCTAATTGGTAGGACAGCCTGGGAATGAAAGGGGCGGGGAAAGAGAGTTTTGTCTTTTCACCCTTTCCCTCTCTGTTTACAACTTTTCCACGAATCCTTTATCTCTCTCAAAAGAAATTCTCAAGCATGTGAATTTCTTGCTTTTATTCTTTAACTAGTGAGAATAATGATGTTTGAACCAGCTCCATTCTCTGTAATGTTTTCAAAAAAAGATTTGCTTTTGGGTTTAGGTGTTTGTTTGGGTTGTTTTGTTTTGTTTTGTTTTGGTGGTGGTGGTGGTAGTTTTTGGTGTTTGGTTTTTTTCTTTTGCCTTGTTTGGTTGTTTTGTTTTTCTTTTCTCTGTTTCTAAGACAGTCTTGCTTTGTAATCCAAAATGGTCCTGAACTCACTGTGTAGCCCAAGTTAGCCTCAAACACACTGCAATCCTCCTGCCTCCGCCTCTGAGCACTGGGATTACAAGCATGCACCACTACAACCTAGCAAGTTAGCCATTCTTAATAACATCATGGTAGTTTATTTGTGTACACAGTATAACAACATTATGAATTCCTAAACATGTATCAACCATCAAAACTGAAAAAAAGAAAAAATTAAACATCCAAATAGGCCAATGTCCATCTATGAAATCGCTAAAGTAATAAAAACACTTCCAAACAAAAAGAGCCTAGGACCTGACGGATTCTCAGGCCCAAAATTCTATACAAAATTTAGGGAAGATTTAATGCCAGTGCTCACCAGACTTTTTCAAGAAATTGAAAAGGAAGGAAAATTGCCAAAATTGTTTCTTGAAGCAAGCATAACTTCAATTCCAAAACCAGACAAAGACCCGACAAAAAAAGCAAACTATAGGCCAATATCCTTAATGAATATAGATGCAAAAATACTCAATAAAATTCCTGCCAACAAAATGTATCAAATCATAAAGAAGCTTATACACCATGACAAAGTGGGCTTCATTTTAGAGATTCAGGGCTGGCTCACCACATTAACAAATGCAAAGATAAAAATCATATGATTATCTCAATAGATGCAGGAAAAGCATTTGACAAAATCCAAAATCTATTTATGATAAAGAGTCTGAATAGGAGTAAAAGGACCCTACTGCAACATGATTCAGGCTATTTACAACAACTCTTCAGCCAATATAATCCTAAATAAAGACCGAAAGCCTCCACATTAAATTCAGAAATTTTGACAAGAGCCATAACGCAAGACCAAGGAATAAAAGGAATAAGAATCAGAAGGGAAAAAGTAAAGATATCCCTATTTGCAGGTGTTGGACCCTATAAAAGGCCCAAGTAGACACTCAGATAAATTCATAAGTTGACATGATATTCTATATAGAAGACCCAAAAAATTCTACCAAAAGTCTCTTAGAACTAATAAATAAACTCAGCAAAGTAGCAGGTTACAAAATCAATATCCAAAAATCATTAGCATTCCTATACACCAGTAACGAATCCAATGAGAAAGGTAGAAAACAACCCCCTTCACAACAACAACAACAACAACGACAGAAAAAAAAAAAACAGGAATAATAATAAACCTCACTTAAGAAATGAAAGACCTATACCAAGAAAACTACAAAACCCTGAAGAAAAAGATTGAATAAGACTTTAAAAAATGGAAAGAAATCCATGTTCCTGGACAAAAAGACTAATACCAATTACATTCTTCACAGAACTAGAAAAAACAACTTTAAAATTTATATGGAACCAGAAAAAAACAGAATTTCTAAAGCAATTCTAAGTAACAAGACCAAGGCCAAAAGGATCACACTTTTAAACTTGAAAAATACTACAAAACAATAGTGATTAAATATACATGGTACTGGTATAAGAACAGACAGGAGGACCAGTGGAACACAACTGAGGATACTGAAACAAACCCAAATACCCTTAGTCACCCGGTTTTTGACAAAGGGCCCAAGACAATCCACTGGAGAAAAGACAGCATCTTCAATAAACAGTGCTAAGAAAAATGGATTTCCACATACAGAAGAATGAAATTAGGCTCATATCTGTCACGACACACTACAATCAGATCAAAATGGATCAAGAACTAACTGGATATCAAACAGAAACACTGAACCTAGTGGAAGACAAAATAGGTAAAACCCTAGAGGACATGTGGACAGGGAAGGATTTTCTGAACAGATCACCAACTGCACAAAAAATCTCAGCAAGAATCAACAAATGGGACTACATTAAACTACAAAGTTTTACACACAACAAAAAAACAATAAACAAAGTGAAGAGACAACTCACAGAGTAGGAAAAGATTTTCACTGGTTGTACTTCAGATAAAGAATTAATATCTAAATATATAAGAAATCAAAAACATAAAACCCCCTAAAATAAATTATCCCATCAAGAAGTGAGCAGCTGAAATAAAACGAAGCCTCTCAGAAGAAGTACAAATGGCCAACAAGCATATGACAACGTGTTCTTCATCACTGGCCATCAGACGAATGCAAATAAAAACAACATTGAGGATTTACCTCACTCCAGTGAAAATGGCCTACATCGAGAACTCAAAAAAAAAAAAAAACAACAACAATTGTTGCCAAGGGTGGAGGGGTACTTTACTCCACTGCTGGTGCTGGTGCAACCATTATGTAAAGCAGTTAGCAGATTCCTTAGAAAACTGACAATAAAAATTCATTTGATACAGCTACTGATCTACTGGGCATGTTTCCAAAAGAAATAAAGCCAACATACCAAAAAGACACATGCAAATCCATGTTTATAGCAGCACAACTCATAATAGCCAAATCCTGGAAACAACCTACCTGCCCATCCATAGAGAAATGGTTAAAGAAGATGTGGTACCTATACACAATGGAATATTATGCAGCCATAAAGAAAGACAGATATGCTGCTTTTGAATGAAAATGAGGCCACCATGAGTCAATAATGCTCAGTGAAATGGGCCAAATGCAAAAGACTGGCTATAGATGGATGTCCTTCTCATGAAAATCACAAATGATAGTTAACTTTGTGTCAAATTGGCTAAACTACAGTTTTTGTTCAAAAAATCTGGCTCTTGCTGTAAAACAAAGTACTTGTTTTTGATAAGATTAACATTTAAATCAGTAGACCAGTAAAGGAGATTACCTTCTATAAAGTAAGTGTGCTTCATCCAATCAGCTGAAGGTCTTAAGAGAAAAATAAACTGAGGTACTAAAAGGAAGAAGCAGATTAGACTTGGACTCAAGCTGTAACATCAACTTCTCCCGGGTCTCCAGCCTTAGAAACTGACCTCCCAGCCCCTACACTCACTTTCTGTGAGCTAATTCCCTAACCGAAATCTCTCTCTCTCTCTTATTTCTTCATATAAAACCATGCATATCCTTTTGGTTCTGTTTCTGTAGAACTCTAACATACCTAGAATCAAAAAGTTGAAAACAATTCGTTAAAGAAGTTTAAGAGCATAAGGCCTGTAAATCAACTGAAAAATAGGCAAGCTGATTTCATGGACACTGTGTGTGTGTGTGTGTGTGTGTGTGTGTGTGTGTGTACACCGAGAATTGAACATTGGGTCTCATACATGTACTCTATCACTGAGGGATACTCCCTGTCTTATCCCTTTTTTCTGAAAAATAGAAGTAACATTGAATTAATAGCCAGTTACTAACCAGATTTTTTCACTAAATTCAAAGCTTTTCTTCAAAACTTGCCTTGAAGTGGCAGCTGGAAATGAACTTCGAGACATGAACTTTTAAATCTGCATTTGTTTTATACTCTAGTCACAGTAGATCCTTCAGAATACTTGACTTTGAGTAATTATAAGTACTTTAATAGATTTTCTTTTATCGCACCAAAATGAGGTTTACAAACTCCCTACAGTTAGTCTACTTGTGAGAGGTAAAATGTCTCAAAGAATTCAGTGAAGTAAAATTAGATGCTCAAGTATTAAAATAATTTTAAAAGTTTATAATAATAGGTTTGCATGTATACATTTTCTAACATTTTGTTATATCTTACACTCAAAGCAAGTATTTTTCCATAAAATAAAAGTTTCTAACACTTAGGTAATGTGTTGCTTTCCCTTAATCCAAGATGTGTATGTAGTGCTGTAGTGACAGTTTTATCAAAATTTTTAAGAGACTTCTTGGGGTGTGGCAGGACAGTCTGCCATCCTGTGATAAAAAAAAAAAAATTCTAAGTGGGAGTAAAATGTTTTCTAATATTCTTCCTTTTAATTCATTTCCACATGTTTTTGTTTCAAATCTCCGTGACTCCAAGTGGGATTAGATATAGATTCCTCTTAAAAGAGAAAGTGAGAGCTGCCAATATTTTAGATCCAAGTTGAATTTCGAATATAGTACATTATAAAAGAATTGAAATTTTAAAATATGAAAAGAAGAAAAAAATTATCCCACAGTAAAGTTCTAAGATTTGTGGAGCATTGGCTGTCCCTTAGAAGAATCATGCAGAAGAAAACCAGAATCTTTCTCTTGGTTCTTCCCAAAGGCTCATTCAGCTCTTTGTGAGTTCAAAGCTTAAACCCTTTTGCCAACCTGGTTTTCATCTTAGGGTCGTCCATCCCCCGCTGGCTCATTGAAGACACCCTCTGCCTTGCCGGGGGCATATTGTTTACAAGCACTGCCCTCCCCGCTCCTGACTCAGTTCATAAGAAAGAAACAACCAGGAGTCCTACAGGGAGGCAAATCCAGCACTCTGGGAGGCTGAGGCAGAAGCATTCATTACACCCAGCGTGGGCAATGTAGTAACTTGCAAGGATTTATTGGAAAAAAAAAAAAAAAAAGACCGGAGATGTGTTAATGTGAAAGCCCTGGATTCAATCCCCAGTATTGAGAAAACAAATACCTGAATGATGCTCTCATAAAGGGACAGGACACCTCCTAAACTGAAGCACAGGCCTTCTAAAGCAATGCTTGTAGACATGTGGCATCTCCGACTCAGTTTGCCTGAACGCCAATCCTTTGCTCGAAACACGAAAAGCCCGCAGACTGTAACTTTTTCTGAAGACTGAAGTCAACAATGAGTCTTTAAATGATCAAGAGAAGAAGTGGGGAAGATGACAAAAGGATGGATTTTAGAAAAAGCACTTTCCTAAAAGAGGAAGATGGTGGGAGCAGGGAACCAAACCGCCTGGAGGCTGACAGTCTGCCCCTGCCTTCTGTCCCACCTTGCCCTGCCAGTTTGGGGTTTAAAGGCTCTGTCCCTACACTCCTGACTAAAAGGGGAAAAAGCCTTCCTTCCAGACCCTCAGCAGATCTCCCAAGAAAAAAGCTAAATTGTTTCTCATTTTATTGAATATTGACAAATTCTGATTGTATGTATTTGTGGGGAACAAGTAATGCTGTGATACAGGTATACACTGGAAACCAGGAAACCGGGAAACCAGGTCCTGACACTGCAAGGAACAGGCCCTCCCCTCTGTGCTTGTGCTTTTGATGAACTAATCCAGCCAAGGCACACAGACAGCCATGCAAAAGTATAAACAGATTATATTGTTCAAGCAGGAAGGCCAGCAGTGCTGCTAAGGCATCTGCCCTGTGTGCAAGTTCTGATACAATTTTTGCACACAGTAGACGTTTCTGAGGTTCAGGGGACCAGGGCGTTTTTTATGTATATCCACATCTCCATTGGCCATTACTTTGGGATTGCAAAACGTCTTCCTGTCCTTTTCAGATGGCCAATGTTCCCTCGGGGGCCTTAATCATGTAAGTAAGTTAGGAAAGACATTTATGATAAGAGATAAATCAGTAATTTAAACCAGGCCCCAGCCCAGGGCAGGAAGGTCTCTAAAGAACATTTCCTTTTGCCGATATCACTGGGCGGTAGGCTATGGCAGCCAGGAATGCTGTGTGCCCTGTTCTGGAAATAGAGGTACTGTGTCTTTGGGTCTGAGATCTACTATACGGAAAGAGATTTACAGGAGATACACGTGACTAGACCTACTAGGCCTGTGAATTAGAAGCTATACAATGTTAATGTTAAGCTGTAATGTGGTATTACAGCTTAGAGCAAGAGCAAAAAAAGATCCAGGCATGGGAGTACACACCCGTGACCCCAGCATGTTGGGAGGCTGAAGCAGGAGAATCACAAATTCAAGCCCAGACTGGACAACTTAGCAAGAGAGGCCCTGTCTCAATTTTTTTTTTTAGAAAATAAAGGCTGGGGATACAGTTCAATGTGACGGACCTGGGTTCTTTCCCCAGGATTGGGGGAAGGGGAGTTTAATAATGGCCATACCTTCTTGAAACCTCAGTTCATTCTTCTGTAAAATATGATTTAAAAAAAATTCTAAGTGGATGAAGAGAAGAGAGCGTGGCTGGTATTTCAGGAGGAGCTATTCCGAGATGAAATCCTGTACATAAAGCTCCAACCCAATCAGAATCTGACATTCCCATAAGTGGGTGATTTCTTCCCCCTCTTCCTCTCTGAGAGCTCTGGATGCAATGATTAGTAAACCAAGGTCCCTTCCCTCACAGACTACATATTCCAGGACTGTGTGGGACACTGAAGGGATAACTGAGATATTGCATGCCAAATACTGGGGTAAATTGAAGTGCTTAACAAGTGTTATTTTTTTTTAATTAAAATGTTTTCTCAGACATATAACTTTAGGCTTGTATACCTATCTTCACATTTGTGAACTTCTTGCAAGAGAAACACAAAATTGCTGAAAGAAGGTAAGAATTCTGAAATCAGAGTACAAAAGGCAGCAGTTGCTTTTAATGCATTAAAATGCTGATATTTTCAGTCAGTTCCCATTGTTTTATATGATTTAGTTGTTAGGCTATCATTGCAAGTATACTGGCAAGTCTCCTGGAAATAAACAGAAAAATCTAAGAGAAGGTGACTATTTTTAGATTTCCACAAAGGCATTTCTTGCTGTAACTATTCCAAAATTGGTCTGTTTCATTTGTCCTAAAAAAACGAAAAAATAAACCACCAGATGCAATTTAAAACACACACTACCAAATTTAATTGATTTTAAATTTGAATATAAGTAGGACAAGCTATGTCATTTATTACCAACCACTATATTTGCAAAACAGTGGTTCTCGGCCTCCCTGGCCCCAACCTGCTGTTGACCCAGCTCAGCCAGCCTGACACCCCAGGGGCAGGATGGGCTTCCTCCCCCAACACCCTGGAGCTGCGCACTGGCTGAGGCATTGTCTGCCTAATGGAATTCTGGAGCTCAGCCAGAGCTGCAGCCTGCGTGCATGATTCAGTTTTGTTTTTGTTTTTAACGATCACACACATGTTGACATGAACTGCCTACTGAAGATAGTGCCGGGTGGGGGCGGGGAGGGGACGGACACCCTCTTACCTGATTTAGAAGCCCAGAAAAGTGAGTTAAGGTTGAAGTTTTCAATATTGTAAGAAAAAAAGTTTAGGTAAATGATCAAAATAGAAAAAAATAGCAAAGAGAGAAAAGAAAAAAAAGGAGTCAATGGTATTGCAAGAAATTGTCAGAAAGATCACAAATAAGTATTCAATCTCAGGAATAGAAACCAATTCCTAAATTTTTAAAGAATCAGTCTGTTTTCCTCCTCCAAATTGCAAAGTATTTCTTTAGAATAAGATGAAATGTGAAACTGTTTAAGGTTTTTATTGTTTAAAAATAAAATCTGAAATTAAAAAGTATCTAATTTCGGTGCCATTATATTTGTAGACTTTTCAAAGTGTTACATACAGTTCACTTCAGCCCAGCAAGCTCCTGGCTCAAATTTGCACATGTTAAAGCTAGTAGGAGTGTCATAAAATGAATTTCCAAAAGAATACGTATTAAATAAAAGTCTGTAAATAAGTTAATGAGGGCAGTTTTTCCAGCACTTATAATTGATTTTTTCACTTGTTAGAAAATTTTTATTATGTATCTTCTGTTAACAGTGCCTACAACTACAACTTTTAGTGAAAAATAAATAAAAAGAAAATATTTATGGGGGAAAAAACACCGGGATGTAGCTCAGGGCAAGGGCCCTATGTTCTAATCCCATCACAAAATTAACTAATTAATTACACATATGGTACATGTGTGTATGCGTAAAATTTAACCATATCAAAGAATTCACAGATGTAAAGGCTAAGAGACTACCTCCAAAAGACAATGTCAGCAAGCTGTGTAGAATCACTTGGATTTTTAGTAAAGGATGATAAAAGAGTTCAGAAAGGCACAAGGCTGGCTGTCAGGAAACAGCTTAAGCAAAGGAAATGGGAGATGTCTGGTTCAGGGGATTTGAGGAAGGCTTTCACCTGTGGAAGCTTTTGTTTTGCTGTTCATGCTAAGTCAGGATACGTGTTTTGTCTTTCACATGTACAAAAGAAAAAATCGAGGCAGTAAGACAATGTTTGGGATGGTACAAGGCCTACAGAAAGTTGTTCATGTGCAGTCCAGTATCAGTCCTGTTTGATCTGGGCTGAAACACTATTCTAGAATAAGAGGCCATTACTAACAACAGGGTACACACTGAAGAAAACTGAAGCTGGGGCAAGAAATCCTGGTTCTTATTTGGCTCTGGGACATTGAAAGGTCACATTGATCATCCGCCAGGATTTTCAGAGACGGGCCAAATGCACAGAGAGGCTTGCTTGATAGAGCCCAAGTGGGCAGCTGAAGCCACCCACAATCCGTCCCAGAGCCATATACAGCCTAATGAGAATGTTTGCTCTCATCTTCTGTACAAGTCTCATAATGCTCCTGCCACAACGACCACAGATTGCTGTCCCTAAATTCTTCTTATGCAGAAATCTTGAAGTGTTTATATGAAATTCATCACCAGAAACCAAAAGCATAGTAAACAACCACAAAGAAGCAGGAACAAAAACTCCTATGGCTATAGAAAGGGAGAAAAAGTGCCTGACAAATGCCCAGGGAATGTGAGATCAGCTAGATTTCCTGAATTTTTCTTTGTGAAAATCATCAAAGTTCTTGAAAGGAAATTCATTAACCAAGTTCCATGGGGTTTTGTAGCTTGCAGTCTAATAATTCCGCACCAAGACATGGGCTGAGGTATGGCTTGGTGGTAGAGCACTCATCTGGCATGTGTTTGGCCCTGGTTTCTATCGACAGTGCTGAAGAAAAAAGATACAGAACATAGAAGGAAGGCCACAAATTATGCTCAGAGGGAAAAATTTATGCCCGGGGTGGGGGGGGGGGGACGACTAGTGGGAGGGGGAGGCAATGTCACTTTTGCCGAGTTCAGTGACCACCCTTAGCGAAACTGGAAGGGGCTTTATCTCCAAGACTAACACTTGGTCATGTTCCTGTGTTTCAGTTACCTGCTCTTGAACATAAACATAAGAAATTATATACCTGGAGTAGTTCTGGTGAAACTGCTAACCAGCCACTAAGTCGGAAATACTATAATGACAGAAAATTGAGGCCTGGGTTTCCACTGCCTCTACAGGATCATAAAGCTTGATACCGAGGGCTCTAGTATCATTTATCTCTCACAGTTTCTCTGGGCCTCTCTCTCCAATAGCTTTTCCCATAGAATGTCCATGGTAAATAATGAGACTAATGTTTTCTGTGAAATATCTTTAATCCTTAATTGTATGTTTTTGAAACAAGGAAACTGCATATCACAGTGGTTATATAAAGTGCCCAGGTCTCCTGGTATGGTAGATTATAGGGTCTAGTGTTAGAATCCAGACCTCCCTAATGGTTGAAGTTGTTCTCTTCCCAAGTTACCTCCCTGCTTTTCCTCAATATATAAAGCAAGACAGTTCTGTATCAGAGTGGCTGATTTCATAGATGACTCTTGCCATTTCTCACATCTGTGACAGCTGCCCTGACTCCCACCCCAACCACGCAGTCTCAGTAGACTTTTCTTTGCTCAGCCTTCTCATCGCTTAAACCTCCCCGTGTCTATATGGGAGACGGCCTTCAGAGTATTGTTTTCATGAAAGGTTAAGTCTAGTTATAGCTGACTTTGTTCATAATAAAAGAGTCAGGTTTTGTACACAGTATGAAATGAATTTATATTTTGAGGAAAATGTTGCAGATAGAGAAATTCCCCTGAGAGAAATCCCAGGATATCTTTTAGGACTTATTCAGTTGCTTTTGGTTATCACTGCATATCTAATAACCAACATGTAACTATACATGTAGTGGCCAACACAAAAACAATTTTGATTGAAGATTTCACAGAAATATATATAGGGAAAATGAAATGTGATTGATATTTAATTTATCATATTCACTGAGTCAGTAGATACTGAACATCTTCCATGTCCCAGGAACTGAGGAAATGAATGCAAGTGTGAAGACAAATGCAAACCAGGTCTGATGATACTGGCCTGTAATCCCAGCCCTGTGGGAGGCTGAGGCAAGAGGATCACAAGCTAGACTCCAGCTTGGGCAATTTAGCAACTTAATCTCCAAATCAGAAATTAAAAAAAAAAAAATGTGCGAGGATGTAACTCAGTCCACAGGCCCTAGGATGGATCTCCAGCACACATACAAAAAACAAAAAACAAAAAACCAACAAATGTATTCTATAGTATCAAACTGGAATAGGAATAATGGATGAAAAACAAATGAAAAACAAAATTATATCTATGATAAGTGGTTTAAAAAAACTGAATAAAAAAAGCCACCATAGGAATTTTTTCATAAAACATAAAGGAATAAAAACAATACTCAATGAAATCTCTAAATAAAACAGAGAGTATGGGTCCAGAGGGTAGTGGGTAGTTAAAACCATATGCCAGACAAGAAAGAACTTTAAAGAAAGGGATGCATATTCAAGCAACGAAAAAAATCCAGAATTAGCAGGTGCCATGGTTTGGATCTGGAGTATCTCCCAAAAGCTTCATGTATTTGGATGTTGTTGAGACTTGGGGTGGAGAGGGCACCCATGTTAGAACTTTCAGGTGTCTATTGTTGACTTGTGGGCCAGGAAGTGAGGAGGGGCACCCACCCTCAGTGTAGAGGGCCTAACTTCAGTTTATATAGTAAAGAATGGAAGGAAGAGGAAACCTTTTACAGCTGCTTCCTGGAAAAGCTCTAGCCTTGCCTGAGTCTCCTGAACATCAACCTGCTCCTCCTTCACCTGGCTTCTGTCTGCATATGCCCTGAGCAACTCTCCAGCCCCTGCCATGTGCTTCCACTGTTGCTGGTGGACTGTGTGAGACCTTCTGAAACTGCGAGCTAAGTAAATTTTTCCCGCTTAAATTGTGCTTGTTGGGTATTTTGTCCAACCAATAAGGAAAGTAACTAAGACAGTGGCGGAAGAAATCAAAGAGAAAAAAATCATTGCAAAATAACAGTGGGACTGTAAACTATGACAAGATAGATCATGAAGGACCATGAACATCTTATGAAGGTCAATATTCTACACACATCAAAAGCCATTGAAAAGCTTTTAGTAGAAATACAGCTTTTTAACAGTAACTTTTGGGTAGCTAAAGGGCTGAAGATGGGTGGGCAGCAGTGCAGCATCAAAATGTTTTAGAGCTTCCTTGTTGGATGCCCTGCACAACAGGAAAATGTTCACTCAGGTTATCTTATGGAACTTTGCTTTTTGTAGGTGTGTGTGGCACTGAGGATAGACCCAGTCCCTTCACACTAGGCTACATCTCCAGATCATTTTTATTTTTTATTTTGAGACAGGATCTCGCTAATTTGCTAAGGTATCAGGCTGGGCTCAGCTTTTCCGAGTGCTGGGATTATCGACCTGCACTACCAGGCAGCTTTTCATGTTAACCTTGCTTAAAACCCTTTGTGGCATGTACTGTTTTATCCTCATTTCATAGAAGGAACCAAGGCTAACTTGGAATAAGCAGGGATTTTGAAACCTTAAGGATAGTCTTCAGGGCCTGTACTTTATTATGATCTATAGAAAATAGCAAAAGATTGATTAGAAGCTTATTAGTGAAATTTAGAAAAAAAGATTATTGGGACTCAGATTACAGAATATGGCAGTGGAGTTAGAAGGAAAAAAATGAAAAGTTATGACATATATTCTCATTCTGGTGTAGAACAGAGGAAATGCAGTGGGAGCAGAAAGCTGATTCTCTGGGTTTGAGAATTTGGGCAAATGTTGCTTCCTTTAAAATAAGAATCACTTAGCAAAGGAGTATAAAGAATTACTTTTGACCATGTCCAAGAAACTTATAAAAGAAAATGGCAAATTATCTGTTGTATGTACGAGATGGAGTCAGGTCTGGAATAGAGAGCTAAATTTGAAAATATTTAGCAAATGGAGAGGATTTGAGGCCCCTGGGGAGGCCAAGTTTCTAAGGTCATAGTTTCCAAACTTAGTATGTCCAAGACTCACTTGAAGAACTCACCATAAATGCAGATCTATGCTCCTTTCTTTATGTTTCTGGCAAAGGACGGCAAGTGATCTTATGCGGTTGGTCCATTAAGCTTTGGGAAACTCAAAAAGAAACGAATGAGGCTCGGGATTAACACAGGAGGAGCGCTGGCCCAGCATATGTGAGGCTCTGAGTTGAGAGAAAGAGAGAAAGAGAAAGAAAGAGAGAGATCAAAAACAGACCCGGATGAACTGTAATACTAAACAGGTAAGTACATGAGAAACACTTAGCAAAATATACTAAAAATAAGCAGCCAGGTTGATAGGAGATACGAAGATAAGAACCACATTAGTAAATCCAAGAAACAAAAGTTTATTTTAGGAGGAAAAATAATATTGAATGCTAACAGCTTAGCAGCACTTCTGAGTGCCAGCTCTGTCCCTGGCCCTGAGGATTCCAAGGGGAATATGAAACTCCCCTCACTAATCCAACTACATCTGTCTATCAAACCAGGCACAATTTTTGAAATTATATGTATTTCACTTACTTAAAACATTTACTTAAATCTGTAATATAGCAGATATTGTCTCTGTTACTAGTTACAGATTTTAAACATTGAGGCTTACTGAGATGGAAGTATATTTCTGGGTTTATAGTCAACAAATGCTCTCTTTATAGTTCAAACCCAGGGCTGTCTAATTCCAGCGGCAACTTATACCCTTTCAGTCACAGTGTCACTCTGCCTTTCAGTGTTGCATCAGAACTGCATAATAGATGTTTAGAAACAAAAGAGGGACCTGACACATTACTCAGAAAGGCGGAGATGGAAGTGAGCTCAGTCTTGAACGAGAAGGAGTTGGCCAATCGCAGGAGGGTGGGAAGGTGTTCCCAGCAAAGCAGTCTGTGCAGTGATGGGAAGGGAGGGCATCAGTTCCAGGGAATTTTAGAAGCAGAAGGTTCGTGTACAGGAAGGAGGGGACCTACGGGAGGAAGAGAGGAGGCAGGAACCTTTATACCAAAGATAACCCACTTAAATAGTTTAAATCTGACACCCACCAGGAAAGATTTGGATAGAAAATCTGTGGCCACAATATGAAGGAGGAGCTGGAGGAAGCTAAGCAAATGAGAGGCTGGCCTGGGGAGAAATTGACCAGTAAAGGCAAAGAGGGTGTGTCAGATATCAGGAAGTAGTCACAGTAAGAACAGGTGGCATAGATCTGAAGTAGAAGGGTGATGAACAAAAAAGGTAAATGGGGTGAACCGCATTGTTGACATGGGCAACAGGACAGCAGATGGAAATGAATGGGAGGGAAGGACATGGGCAGAGGAAGACTCGAGAGGTACGTTTCGGCACTTGTACTGTCTGCGGGACTTCTAGGAAGCTGTGTCACAAAGGTGGCTGGAGAAATAGGACTGGCGCTTGAGAACAGGTATGAGACATGGCTGATACTGCATGTGTCCACACCAGTGATCAGTCGGGAACGTATGATCCTCTGGGTAAATTTTGAACTTTTTAATCAGTTATCTTCCCTAATTCATTCAACAATGAAATAGCTACTAAACAAAACAAAGACAAAAGCAGACCAGAGTCCCTAGAAGAAACTTGCCAATGCCCTTTTTTTATTATACCAGGTATTTTAGCACTTTGCCTGAAAACTGGTAAGGATATTATTTATCAGTAGAAGTAGATTTTTATCTAACACAATGACTCATCTTTTTAATTCTCCAGGCATTTTTTTTTTTTTTTTTTTGAAACAGGGCCTCACACTGCAGTCCCGGCTGGTCCTGAACTCACTGTGGAGCCCAGGCTGGCCTCAGACTAAATGAAATCCTCCTGTCTCAACCTCCCAAGTGCTAGGATTACAGTCCTATGCCCATACACCTAGATGTCAGGTGGTTCTGGGGCATTGAAACCCCAGGTTTCGCACTTCCTAGGCAAGGGATCTAATCGCTGAGTATGTCGCTAGTCCCAAATCTTTCAGGTTTCTTGTTTGTGAACATTTCCCAGAGCCAATGGCTGGTCACTGTCACTTTGATGTGCAATTTGCATTAAAGAGGGAAAGGTGAGAAAATCACCGTGTTAGTTGCTTATTCATCACCGGTACAGAATACCCAATATCCACAAATTAATGGAGGAAAGAGTTACTTTAGCTTACAGTTTCAGGATGTCACACATAGTCTAATCATAGGTGGCCAGCAATGATGGAAGCACATGGGGGAGGTCTAGTTGAAGAAAAGTTCTTAACCTTAAAGTAGATAGCAAGCCAAGTGAGGGAAGAAGAGGGGAGCTACCCATCCAGCTCCTGTCCCTGTGATCTGCCCCAGTGTCTCACCTCTTCTGACCAAGCCCCACCTCTTAACTGCTTATGGTTCCACAGCTATCCCACTACACCCACATATAAGAAGCTATTGCAGGACATTTCAGATCCAAATCATAATAATCATAGTCATACCATTTTTTATATTGTGACATCCTGAGGGATCAAAATAATTTCTGTCTCATGTGAAGAATTTCCTTCTCAAACAAATAAAAATCAATCCATGAAGGACAAAGGGACCATTTACTCTGTGACACAACAGACTCCTAAAACTTTCATTTCTCTAAAGGCAACAATGCCCCAGAAAAAGTTTCACATCATCCTTGATGTGGACTAAGTATTTGTTAAAAGATAGAGGAGGAGCAACATTTCATAATTTTCTTAATACTTCTTAAAGGGAATTTCTGTAACAATTATGTAATTATTACATGGGAACAGTCACGTTGCTAGACAGGAAGGCCCATCCCAGGAAAAGGGAAAAAAACAGAAGATTTCCATTTGAAAATTACTATTTCAAGATGTAATATTAAGAAATAAAATGAGTACTTCTAAGTTCGTGAAGATAGAGTCTCCTCCCAATTTTCTAACACAAATGGCACTATCTTTTTGAGAGATGGATTGTATTATATAAAGCAGCTCTCCTATGTATGACGTACTGTTTTAGTATGGATGAAGACTATGGCCAAAAGAAAGGTGAATCTTAACCGTCCTTTAGACTTTCACTGGATTGTGAAAATTAAGAGTATTGCACTTTTTTTTTTCCCTCTCACTGGATTTCTTCTTTTGGGGAATTCCTATCATTGTGCTCCTGCTGGTCAGAGTCAAGCTGCTTAGTCACCATACCTCCTCGAACACTTGATTGCCCCCAAAAGTCCTTTACATGGAAGTGTTTAAGCTAAACCTGCACATCGGAGAAGAAGTGAAACAACACGTGTTAAGCTGCCGGTGTCGGCGAGAGGCCTTACATCAAGAAGTGCTAGAAAATCATACAGTCCGTGGATTATGTTTTTTTAATTATTATTCAATAAGAAACAATGCCTACTGCGAACTTAGTAAGACCGTGCAATAGATATCATTCTGATGTCTGTTCAGCCCACGCATCACCAACGACTTTCTCTGAAAATTGCCCCACCCTCCACCAAGGGCCTGATACGGCACATGATCTCAGTCCTCTCCTGGCTGTTGTACTACAGCATTGACAGCTGGCATGAGCAGCTCCAAAGTGACTTTTCTGGGCCAGGGCTGGAATTGGGACTTGGACCTAGTGATTGGCAATGGAAAGCAAAGCACAGCTGCAAAGATGGTACATCCAGAAAGAGAAAGAGATGTGGAAAGTGTAGGAAAAAGTGACTGTCAAGTTGCTTGGAAGGCTGTTTGGCTTACTTGACCGAGATAAACAAGGCTGGGAGAGAAGTAGTTTGGAGAGAAAAGTTACAGTTCTTTTTTGTTCACTTTATATATACAAAAGAAATATGGACTAGACATTTGGAACTAGGAAAGATGTCAGGACTGAAAACAGAAGTTCTAGACTGATCAGTGTGAGGATGATTTTTTCATTCCTGGATAAGGCCAGCAAAGAATAGGGAAGGGACAGAGAAGAGAGGTCAAATAAAGCCCCAAGGTGCTGCAGTGTTTAACACTGAGTAGAGTACGGAAAGCTGCCAAAGGAGAACAAAAAGGAACAGCACGGGAAGTAGGAAGAAAAAGTAGATGACTGAGGTGTCACAGAAGCCTGAGAATAGTATCTCTGGAAAAGGTAGTCAGAGCAGCTCACTTCTGCCAAAGGAATAAATTAATTCAAATAAATAACGTCTCTGAACTTGACTGGGAAAAATCCTGAGATGTGCTAGATTTTATTATAAAGGGCAAGGAATATAAAGGGCGAGAGATGGGGTGAGGTTAATCAATAAGGAGTTACAGATCAAAAGGACGAAAGGCCATTTTACATTCTTTTTCCTCTCTCTCCTACACTCCAGTACTGGCAGTAGATACTCGGATCTTTATGCTGAGCTACAGCCCCAAACCATTTTATTTGTTATGCTCAGTTTGAGGTCATTACCACACGTGTCAAAGAAATGATGGCAGCACATTTCCTGGCATGGAGTTTACCATTACAATAAGGAAAGTTTTCTCCAGGTCACCTAGAAAAAATGATCTACCGTGACTTGATGATTTTGGCTGGTTCATCTAGGTATCTCCAAAGAGCCTTAGCTAAAAATTTTGTTTTAAAGTTGGTATTTTAAAGGGGCAGCTCTTTTGTGCCCTATCTATATGTATTGGAGCCTGGCCCTAAAAGTGTCTGCCTCACCCAATGGCTAACCGTTTGTCCAGACTGTCCCCAAGTCCTACTTTATACCAAGACTGGTATTGTAATCAATGGACCAAAAGTTTTACAAGTTACATCTCCAGCTTTGAAGACCACCAGGTCTCATTAGCAGCCCATCATCAACTGTTGGCCATGTCTGTAGGGGTAGCACCTTTAAGTCTCTCTTCCCTCACTAGAGAAAAGTTGATTTCATAAAATTATGTTAAAAATGAATTGGGTTCAAAATGAAATGAAAAATAGGCATACAAGCTAGCATGGTCTGTATAAAAACACTTCAGGGAAAGCTAGTTATTTTATAATTATAAAGTTCAAAATGTAATGTCACGTACGATGAATGATAAATTTAAGCAGATGATATAGTCATGACATACAGGCCACCATAGAGGCAAAGGAACAAAACATAAACCCTTGGGCCCTTAACCTGTTACTCATCAAAATCACAATTTGTTTTTTCTTCTGAGGCAGTTAGGAACTTGAAAGTGGTTCTTGCTAAATATTGCAACTCTGTTGTGTCTGTCTACAAATGCCCAGTGGGTAATATAAGTGGAACAAAGCTTGGCTTTTGTGTTGTAAAACTCTGGGTCAGATGCCCCTCAGCTCTGCATAGAGGCATGGCAGGGAGTATCTATCTACAAGTTGACAAAACAGGGCTTATTTTTCACGTTGGCTATCTCATGACACTTCAAAACTGAGGACACCTGGATTTAAAAAGACATTTTCAGGTAAGACCTAGGTCACCCTGGATTCCAGCAGAGTTTCACATGCCTGAGATGGCCCTTCAAGTGTTGGGGATTCAGCAAGCCCTACAAAACCAGGAAATGAGACAGTGCCTGGTGGGACACCCACCCCACACAGCACTCCATAAAACTACTCTTGTTTGTTTTGCAAATAGGCCAGTCTGATCCCCTTCATAAGAGTGTGCCCTGTCAACTGCTCAAGCGCAAGTGGGGGGGTCTTTTCCTATTGTTTCCTTAGCTCCTTAGATCTGGGCATGATGATCTTTGTTTCTCAGGGTAAAGTCCCTTATCATTATCTCTTTCCATTGAAAGCTTTTCCCTACATATTTGTACTTTAATTTGGAGTTCCATTATCACTAAAAGCAAGGACCCGTGTTAGCCAGCAACACTTGTAACAGGGTTGGTCTGAGAATAGGAATGGGGTTAAAAACTGGGGACAATGCTCCCAGGCTAGGAAGCAGACGACTGGAGTTTCTAGTTGTACTTTAGTATCAAAGCCCAGCTTTCCTTCCACGGCACCCCTTCCTTCTGACCTACCTGTGTAACCAATGGCCATTTCCTGCCCATACGTATGTATCTGTCTGTATGTATTCATATACTTACATGTATGTGAGTAGTTGCTGCAAATGAATATCTATTGTTTTTTAAAAAAATAAGAATCTGGATGGAGTACAGTCACACACAGCTGTAATCCCAGCATTCTGGGGCACTAAGCTAGGACTATAATAAATTCAGGCTATTATGGGCCATTTAGGGAGAACGTTTGAGAATACAAATTAAAAAGTTCGCCGGTCTTGGTGACACAGACCTATAATCCCGGCACTCTGGAAGGCTGTGACAGAAGGATTGCAAGATTGCTATTTCAATTTAAGAGACTCAGGGAAACTGGTTCAAAAAAAAAAAAAAAAGTGGCTGTGGGGGAGAGAGGAAGAGCTCACTGGTTAAAGTCCCTGCCTAGCAAATTCAAGACCCTGGGTTCAATTGTCCTCCACCACTACAGAAGCTGGGTGTGGTGGTACATGCCTGTAATTCCAGCACTTGGGGGGGGGGGGGGGGGGGGGGGGGGGGGGGGGAGGCTGAGGAAGAGTTAGTTTAAGGTCATTTATTAGTTAGTTCATTAGTGCACGGTCACCCTGGGTTCCATAATGAGGTCAGGACTGGCCTAGACTACAGAGCAAGACCCTGTCTCCAGTAAATGAATAAATAAATAATAAATAATAAATAATAGGCTGGTGCTGTAGCTTAATGTGAAAGACTTGGTCTCTATCTCTAGTATTACCAAAAAAACTAACTAAAATAAATAAAAGGGCTGAGGATGTAGCTTGATTGGAAAGCCCTGAGTTCAATTCCTAATGCCACAAAATTTAATTAAGTTTTTTTCTAAATCAAAGCACCATAATTTCAATATTTTCCACTATTATTGAACATACCTGTTTATCGATTTTGGATTCTTTTTTTTTTTTTTTCATCACTACTGTGGATTAAACCCAAGGCCTTCACATTGAGCCACATGCCAGCCCATCTTTTATTTTTTATTTTGAGATAGGGTCTCACTAAATTAGGTTGTCCAGGCTGGGCTTGAACTTGAAGTCTTCCTGCCTCAGCCTCCCAGAGCGCTTTATTACAGGTGCTGGTCACTGTGATGGGCTTCTGAGGCTTTTTAAAAAAAGTTTGGAGCCCGGCCTAGCACCTAGACCGGGAACTCTGCAGGAGAAAAGCCAGACAGTCTCTACCCAACACTTTACATCACAATGGACTAGCCGCCAAGGGGCAGCTTTGAAATCCCAAGGCCGCGGTCAAAGTACAGAACTCCGGAAGGACATAGTGTTCGGTTTCTCCAGCAGTAGGGTGTGGCTTTGGTCGCTAGTAAAATAATCTGAGCACAAAGGCCTCCAGATCCTGCGGAGCGCTCCGCAGGGTACTGACTCAGCGGAAAGTGGTGGGAAAGGAAGCTGGCTCTTAGATTTCAGAGCCCTACACAGCTACACAGGAAGGGGTTTCACCGGCCAACACGCGCACACGTGCGCACCCCGACACAGAGACAGAGAGACAGCAAAGGATCAGAAGAGGAACGCCCGTGGGGAGCTGCGGGGGAGCCTGGGGCCCTGTGCCGTACAGCTGCTGATTAGCTCCTGCCCTTTGATCCCTTTTTTCAAGCAGGACGTCAGGCCTTTCACAACAGACTGACCAAGGAGGCCCCCAATAATACTGAGCCGCTGCAGCAGGTGCTCTAAGGAGCCTGCAAAGTCAGTGCACCTCCGGTTCACACTGGAATTGCAGAATATCATTAAATACTTACGGAAGCTTTGATTACCAACCTCCATTGGAGAGCTAGTGACTTGGAAGCAAAATATTGACTTCACACATTGCATGTGTGCAAGTGAACTGGAGAGTTAAAATTTATCAAAATGCCAACCATGTACTTTTCTTAGGTTATATAAACAACACACTTGCATATACATCTGAATTCTTCATAATCACTCCACACTTACTAGATTTCCCTTATAATTACTCTATTTTAACTCCATTCAAATCATTTTGCCTATAATCAATATCCAAAGAAAGGTATGGAAGCTTTGTCAGATCTCGAGGTTGGAGCATAATAATTCATGGGAGACTAAGTCTCAGTCCCAGGGAGTTTATTAATGGACAGCACAAGCTGCCCGACAGAGCTAGAGAGCCCAACCCAGCGTCTGGGGCCAGGGAGTCTCTTCCCTCCAATGGCATTGGCCTTGAAAGGTTTCAGTGTGAGAGTGGCCTTGAAGAGTTTCTGCGCTATCAGACAAGCGGGGTGGTTATCTGAGGGGCTTCAGCGTGCCTCATGGGCCTGAGTCAAGTAGCTGAAGAGGAAAACAGTTATTTAGGCAGTCCTGAGGAGGAGGGGGAGGGTTTCACCGCTAGACATGTTAGTAGTTTTCCTTCCCTGCTTGGTTCCCGATGGCAGACCTAATAAACTTGTTTGGGGGAAAAAAAACATAAAGGTTCACATTCTATTGCAAGTCAATGGCTTATGAAACTTAAATTATAAAGGAACATAATTCAAAAAAATCACTTACTAGAATGAAAGACACAATATATCAATTTACCTTTCCTCTAATGATTGATTAAAAAGAAGAGTAACTTGAGAGCAAACTAAAATATTTTTAGATTAACAAATTACATGTAATACTACATTTATAAAAAATTAATATTACAGATAGTTCAGTCAGTCAGAAGTTTTGTAAGAGTTTTGCCACAAAAATTTTAAGGCACTCCTAAGATATCCTGGTAAATTTATAGCTTCCTGTGAATCAAAATTTGATAAATTCCTGAGTGTTTTTATTTAAAAAATTTTTCTAGGTGAAAATACAAATAACAGGCAAAATACATGACCACCCATCCCTTTACCAAGATTACTAGCAGTAATAGAGTGGTTTCTTTGTTTGTTTGTTTGTTTCATTGACAATGGAAATTTCAAAGCTTTTCTTTCTGTAACTGGGTTACATGACTCACTTTTCATTCTAAAAGTTCGGAAAGGTACAGTTGGGACCAGCAAAGCATATGCTGTGCGGTCCATAATTTTATGTGGTACTTGAACACCAAGGTAGGGGAGGTTTCTTATAAAATCAAGGCAGAGAATGTTTCCATTTCAAATGTACTGCCCTTGGGGATGAATGTTCGTCTTTGGAGGATGTGCATGGTCCCACTAAGTAGGATATTGACTAGCTAGGGTATACACGGGCAGTGTTAAGGGTTTGGGGAATATAGTGGGGAACAAGACAGGACTTCTATTCTCATAGACCCTATGGTCCAGTGGAGTAAGACAGGCATTAAACACATTAAAAAAAAAAAAGCTACATAAAGCTAGACCCTGGTGATACAGGCCTATAATCCCAGCAGTTTAGGAGTTTGTGATGGAAAGGTCCATGTTGTTTAAGCCCAGACTGCACAACTGAGTGACTTATCAAGACCCTATCTCAAAAGCAAAACTAGCAAAAGAAAAGAACGGCTGGGGATACACCTCAGTCGAAGGCCCTAGGCTCAGTCCCCAGTCACCGCCTGCTCTTCCTCCTCCCAAAAATTACACAAGAAAACATCAAAAAATGATAAGTACAAGGAACAAATTATAACAGAATGCTGTAACAAAACTGACTAGAAGTAAGGTTGCCAGATTCAGCACGTAAAGATACAGGTGGCTGAGTTAAATTTGGATTTCAGATAAGCAAGAATTTTTTTTCAGTATAAATATATCCCAAGAGGTATTTGGAATATACTTCTAAAATTATTCATTGTTTATGTAAAATTGAAATTTAACTCATCCTTTTCTATTTTTATCTGGCAAATCTACCTGGGAGACTTGTTAAATTGAGAGAAGGTCCTAGAAATCAACTACAGCAACAGGCCTCAAACAGACAAGTGTGCGTGCCTGCTAGATAAACAGCAAATGCCAAAAATACACCGAGGTAGGATATTCAGAACAGACCAGAAGAACTATTTTTCACTCTATACCAGAAACCTGTAGCTGGGAAAAACATACCAGGAGATGAACTGCAATGGAAGGTTAGGCCTCTCAGAGGGCTGGGGTTGCAGGACTGAGCCACCAGGTCCAGTGTAAGTTGTCTTAATTCTTTATAAAACTAGGTTGTAGAAGAGGAAACAGAATTTGCACTGAGCCAGACATAGCAACTTGGAAAGAGGAAAAGGACAATTATTGAAAGGGAAGCCAACGTTATCTCCACAGCACACTGCAGAGCCACAGGCAGCCGGGGTAGAGAAGCCCTGTGCAGAGCCGGGAGCTCCTGGGACAAGCAGGAATGTGTGGGCAGCCCACATTGCACTGAGGGAGAGGAGGACTCCGCTGGGCTGGGGTTCAGAAATATAGCCTTCAAATTCTTGATCAAAATGCTGCAAAACCATCCACCTAATCAGACAGCTATGCATTTAAAAAACTACAGAAGAGACATGAATTGGTAATTATTCTCTTTTACAGAAGGACTGATTTAGACACTTAGGTATAATAATGTAATTTATAAACAGAAATTCAAATGAACCTATTTATAGTAGATAAAATAGAAAACGACTTAATTGATTAATACATGAGGTATTAATCTTGCATGGATGATTATGCAGTTCTTGTTATTAGTCAAGGGTAAAATTTTCAGGCCTTTTTCTATGCTTTCACATGTGTGGGGTAACACATGACCAATGGACAGTGACTGTTCAGGACATGGTATACCAAATTATATAGTATTATAGCATCTCGCATATTGAGTATATCAAGATGAAGAAATCTGAGAAAATAGCAGAAGCATCAAGGTTTCTCTGACCTTTCCCATCCTCTTCCCCTGAAGCAGAACATAAGATTTAGGATATTTGATCTTTCCCTGAAGCCAAGTCATGTGACTGTCCTGTAAGAGGCACTTCTCTATACCTAGAGAAACGGAGAAGGTTTATTTCCAAAGACACAGCAACACAGAGACGTCATAATGAACAACACTCCTTAAGTTTTCCCCAGTTCATTATATTTAGATGAGATCATTTTTGTCTTATCATATTTCTCCATGATTTTCCATTTTTCAACCAACTTACTATTAAAAATAGGTTTATGTGTGTCTTTGGATCCTCATTTCCTTATAAAGACATTTGTGTCATACAAGCTTTTTTATTTCTTTTATATTTTTTTCTTTTGTGGTCTTGGGACTGAGCCCAGAGCCTTTTCACTGACCTATATCCACAGCCATTGTTTCTGATCCTGAGACAACGTCTTACTGTGGCACTACATTATCCAGGATAAGCTCAAATGTGCAATCCTCCTGCCTCTGCCTCAGTCTCCCGAGTGGTGGGTCTGCAGACCTGAGCCACCAAGTAAATGTGTATGCTTTCTTCTCATTAATCTTTTTGTTTGTTTTTGGGTGCTCAGGCTCAAATCCAGGTCTTCTTTTATGCTAGGCAAGTGCTTTATTATTGAGCAACACCACCAGTCCCCAGTCTGTCCTGACATGGAGACCTCTACCCATGAACCTAAGTTACATACAGCAAAAGATATTGAAAAATATCCTATTTCACACCAGCCCGGGCTACAGAGCAAGACCTTGTCTTAAAAAAAATATATCCTACAACACACATGGAGAGTTTTTGCTTTCCATACACATGTACAAAAATAGCATATTATCATATTATACCTATTTCTCTGGATATTTCCAATTTTATTTAATTATATGTATTAGAGACTGTTCTCTAAAGCATACAGATCTATTCCATTATTTTCAATGCCTATAAAATATTTGATCATATTGGTGCTGGAGGCAATGCCCAGTGGTTAGAGCACTTGCCTAGCAAGTGCAAGGTACTAGATTCCAGCCTCCAGCTCCACAAAAATTGGGTGTGGTGGCACACACCTATAATCGCAGCATTTGGGGGAGCGGAGGCAGGAGGATTGCTGTGTATCTGAAATCTGAAGCCAACTTGGGCTTCTTAGGAGTTCAGGACAAGCCTGGACTACAAAGCAAAACCCTGACTCATAAAGAAAAAAAAATTTTTTTGATCATGTCATGCATGGTATGAACAAAAACCATAATGCTTAATTTAAAAATTTAAAAATATTACAGTTAAAAAGACACAGTCCTGTTCACCTCTCTCACAATACTTTCCCTCACTTCAAACACACCAATTCCATCATTCTTGTCATTTTCTGAAGCATTTCTGGAAGTCCTCTTTCATAAATGTCCTCTCATGGCTGCCTCAGTGTTCTGAATTGATCTGAAACACTTATGAAAATTTCTGTCAGATAAAAAAATTACAGTGTGTCCTCATCTACCTTATTCTCTGGATTTGGCACTGTGAAACTTCTGGCTCTAGCCCAAAGTCAAAGGATCAAGAAAAGTCAATATTTTCAATTGATTGTAAATACTAAAATCTTAAAAATATATTTAAATAACACAGGTTTGTGATGTTTCTTGACCTCTGTGTTACCAAAATTCAAATGAGCTTACTGATTTGCCACCAACTCATAATTCTATTTCTGCTTTGTAATATTTATGCTAGTGAAGTTTAGCAATGATGAACATCATTTCAGTAGATTTATGCAACTGCTGGATTTTATTTCACCTGCAGAAAGACACTACACAGTAGACAATCTGTGGAAAGAAAGAAGAAACTGGGAGAGTTTCAAGTAAAAACTACCAAATCCATGTCTTCTGTGAGACTTTATAGAATTTGAACTATATATTCCAAAACATTTTAAAACCAACAACTCAATTATTTACCAAATCATGATAGAACACCATTTGGCAATAAACTTGAGGGCAAAGGTCTCCCTGAGCTGTGTTACAGAATATTTCTCCATGGTTTCAACAGTTTTTTAATTATACGCATTACATAAGAGTTTTGAATGTTAGGGAGATGAGGCCATGTTGCTATGTTTTATTACTCCTGTTGTTACTGTTCGTGTTTTCTGAAAGACTTTCAGTAAATGCTTGTCAAAGGACTCGCTTAGCTGGAACATAACTATTATTTTTAAATTACTTGTTGCTATCAACATTAATGTTTCTATCACTAAATATAAAATAATTCTTATTAGCTATTTCCTGAGATTCTCTATAGTAAAGCTAGACTATAATTAGATGAATATGATTATGCTTGAGGGAATGATTGTGAAAATATTTTACCACAGTATACTTCTTACTAAACCAATCCAGAAAAGAAATCTTGAAGCAACTCTTCCTTTAGCAGCCAGAAACAAATTTTCAAAACTTCTTATTTACTCATGTGGGACTTACCGTTTAAACCAATGTTATGAATGAGGAACAGGATGTAGAGATGCAAGTTTTTTAAAAAGAATAACTAAGGTGGTTGTGCTTAACTGCTTAACTTGGTGACTTCGTGGTTTTAAAAGCCTCAGTGGAGGGCTGGAGGAATGGCTCAGAGGTTAAAGTCAAGCACTAAGTACCAGAGTTCAATTCCCCAGCCCCACATAAGCCTGGTGTGGTGGTGCATGCCTGTAATCCCAGCACTCAGGAGGCTGAGGCAGGAAGAATTGCCTGAGTCCAAGGCCAGGCTGGGTTCTATAAGGAGTTCAGAATTAGCCTGGGCTACAGAGTGAGATGCTGTCTCAAAAAAAAAAAAAAAAAAAATCTCAGTGGAGAAACCATCTTGGGTCCAAAGCACGTATTGTTGAGAGGCAGCTATACCTACAATAAGGATCCAATGGGACAGGTAGTTTCTAGACAATAAAACTGAATAGCAAAATGAGCTTATGTATCTCCAAGATGCAAATAGTCCTTCACAAAGATATTGAAACATCTGAGTTTATATGAATTGCCTAGAAACACTGTGAATTTGTAAGCCACAGGAAAGTGTCCACTGTGCTGTGTCCAAGATAAAATTACCATGGCCCTTGCACTCAGACACCACCCTAAGTTGTAACTGGCTTTGAATAAGTCTGAAATCCTTGGAGACATGCCTAGTACTTAAGTTCCCTATCAAAAATACACCAGTGAGCCAACCAGGATGGCACACACTTGTGATCCCGGAACTCTGGAAGGCTGAGGAGGAAGATCTCTAGTTCGATCTATTTGAGACCTGTCTTTAAATTAAAATAAGGAGCTGAAGATGTAGCTCAGTGGGAAGAACCTGGGTTCAATCTTCAGTATTGAGAGGAAAAAAGAGACACAGAGAGAGAATACACCAGTGATTTCAGTGTGTAAATATACAAGTATATAAGTATAAGTAGGTAGTTTAAAGGATATCTTCATAATGTAAAATACAATTAGAGAAGGGTGATATATAATTTAACATTTAGTATACAAAACTGTCAATTTCTGTAATGCAGAGAGAAAAGTAGCTTTTATATTATGATTGGCTTTTTGTAATCTCAAAGTATATAGATATGCATGTATACACTATATATATATAACATAGTATTCAATTATATATATTATTCATATATAAAATCAGTTTACTTTCTTTGAAAATTGACCATCCCAAGTGTTGGGGTACAGTGCTGAGAAAGGCAATGGCCTCCTGAGCTACAATCTGAGACTCAGTTATTACAGCAGGTAATACACTTATCTCTCAGATAACATGAACTAAAAGCCAGACTGCAATTTATCAATGTGTATTTATCTATTTTAATTTCACCATTGAATATTGACTCAATTTGCCCAAGTGCCTGTACTTCTTCCCCCCCAAAGCCACAAACAAGAACTTTATTTGTAGAGTAATAATAATAATTCATATTTCTATGTTGTTGAGACACCTAACTGATAAACATGCTTTAAGGACACTTTGTACAGTGCAAAATCATTTCGAAGGAGAAGAAAAGGAGGAGAGGATTCTTCTGCTAAGTCTAACTATATATACATAAATAATTTGAATCAAAAATATCAGAATATTGGTATTACTCAATAAGCCATTTTATTAAACAAGTTTTAAAATCATTAAAATACGCACATGAAATTATATAACATTAAATATGATAAAATTCAGATCCACTGAAAAGTCAGAAGCTACTCTTAAAATACAGCATTCCGAATACCCTCTCTGGGAGCTGGAAAGAGCAAGACAGGAGGCCTGTGAGGAGCGGCTGTGTTTCCTTTCGTGATTACTGTCCTGACCATGAAGACAGACTTTTCTGTGACCAGACTATTTCTGTGGCCTTCAGCCACAATAGGAGGACAGAAGAAAAGAAGTTTTAAAAAGACTCAGAATTTGCTAAGCTAACTAGAAACTAATCTTTGAGCATGTTGATTCTTGCTGTTAAGATTATCCAGGTGCCTTTGTCAAAATCTATTGGTGGATCCCTTCTCTATGCTCTGGAAATTGCTGGTATTCCCCCCCACCCACCCACTTTGGTACTTTCCTTTTATCACCCTTCTTATACTATTACAGAAATCATTAACATACCTGTGTGCCTTATCATACTCTGACCTTCTTACAGGGTACATCTTGTTCATCTCTGCATGCTTAGTGCCTGTTACCACTAAGGATTTTGAATGAATGGAGACAAAATATTGGAACATCGACTCTAGATTGAAAAAAGTTAAGAATAAACTTGCTTCCAAGAATTTTACTTCTATGATGCCTGCAAATAATTTTTTTAACTTTTATCTTCTAAAATACATAATTTTATTTTCTTTCTTCCTTTTCTTCCTCCCATCCTTCTCTCTGCCCCTTAGCAGTCACTTAAGAAACAACTGCACAAGTACAAAAAAGGAGGGGACAGCCTGATGAGTTTGATACATTAACTCTATATAGGGAAACTGAGTAATAAATGTACTAAGATAATGGAAGTCATTACTTTCTTCCTACCAGAAAAAGAAGACACTATGACAGGAAGAGAAAGAGTAATGAGCCTTGTGGTAGAAGGGAAGAGAAATTGGAAGTATTAATGTATAATCACATTTATAAAGATATGTTGGTATACATATGCATAAATATGCACTTACATTTATAAGCAGAGAGAATATGAGTGTAGTAATAGTATATATATGCATAAACTCCCTTTTTCTACCAAGAAAGGCCTAGGAGCAGTAACATCCCACTAGTAATGCATATATGTGGCATCAAGATTATGGCTTAGAAACGTCACTATATCAATAAATAAATATAGGGTTTCTTAGAGAAATCGTTGGTCTTAGTATTGAACCAAGAAAATAAACTTGAGGGGCTAGAAGAATAGCATAGCAGTTAAGGTGCTTACCTTGGGAGCACAAGGCCCTGAGTTTGATTTCCTGGCACCACATAAATCTGGGCATGGTGCTGCACACCTGTAACCCTACCACTTGAGAGGCTGAGGCAGGAGAATTGACCGTGAATCCAAGCCCAAGACTATCCAAGGCTAGGCTGGTCTACATAGTGAGTTTAAGACTAGTCTAGGCTACAGAGCAGGACCTTGTCTCAAAAAAAAAAGGAAAAAAAAGGAAAAAGGAAAAGAAAAGAAAAAAAAAGAAAATGAACTAAAATATCTTTTCCACAAAGTACATAAGTCTCAAAAAAAAAAGGTGGGTATATGCCCAAAGGACACAGAAGCTAATGTGAAAAGGCTTACTCTTACCTGTCAAATCTGGGGCAATTTGATTTTTCAATAAATACATAATAATTTAAAAATGTATTACCCAGACATAATTATGAGGAACTATTAAATGAGTTCAAATTCAGAGACAGTTTCCAAAGCAACTGGCCAATATTTTTCATGAATGACAGCACAAATCAAGGAAGGAAGGAGGAACAGCTCCAGAATAAATGAGACTATTAGATGCCATCCTGATCCTGGATCATGTTATTAAAAGAAATGGCCAACATGGCTGAAGTCTCCAGGTGAAGGGCCCACATAAGTTTGTTTGTTTGACTGGTCTTAGAGTTCTTCTCCATGTTTGAAATTGATCTGACCTTAAAAGTGGAAAAAAAAAATTTGAAAAGTGCTAGTCCTTCACTGTGCTTCCAATGACTGGATATCGTAATAGTCAATTTCATTTAAGAAATAACCTGAAACATTTGTTTACATACCACAAACAGGCAGCAAGTGGTGACTCACCAAATGCCTCACCGGTGATTACCAGTGTTGTTGTTATTAGTATTTAACATTCGTCTAGTGCCCACATTGTTGTTCATAATACAGCAAAAGATATGGCTTCTTAAAGGAGTGATTCTTAAAAAAAGAAAATCTAGCATACACACCAGCACATATCCAAATGCCACATTTATAAGGAGATTGAGAGCTGTGGGTCAGAACTCAGAGATAAAAACTCGGCCCAGAGTATTCTCCTGTTTATTCCAGGCTAAAGAAGGCACAAATCCAGGTGTCCACTTAATACCAAATTACTGCTCTGTAGTTTTAGAGGAAAGACACTGACATCCTGTTTTTAGTCATAGCCAATTTAGCATTACATTTCACTTGTGAAACCTCAGGCCATTAGCATTTCAGTAAAGTTGTGTAATCATGGAGATGATGCTTATTAGAAATGCAGGTGACTTCCAGGATGCAGCACAAGTCTCTGTCCACCTGAATTTCAGTCACAGAGTAGGTGAGAGGTGTTCCCTACAGGTGTCTGAACACATCTGTGGTGGCTTCTCCCTTCAAAACAGAATTACCGTGTGTTCCTCTTTACCGCCAAGAAACTGAATTTCAGGGCTGCTTCCTCAAAATTCCTTCCAACTCTCTCATGCTTATTTCTGCCAAAATTTACCCTCTCTTCCCTCTCCTAACACTGAGTTTTCAATAAATTTTTGCTTCTTTATTATTCATGCCACAGATTGACATAGAGAACTATCACAGATGGAAACAATATCGAATGGAGAGAGCGCAGTGGCTTATGCAAATTTTGAACAATTTGTGAAAATGACATTACTCAACAAAATGGCAGGTTACAGATAACTATTCAAATTATACTATTTTGGGCACTTCAGATAAGATTTCTTTGTAAAATTAATAATAATAATAATAATAAAATGAATCCTTACTAGGGATAGAGCAAGACTCTAAACAGTTAACATGCATTGAATTTTGAAATAACTCTAAAATAGTGTATCATTGTTATCTCATTTTATACTTGAGGACACGCCCAGAGAGGCTAAGCAACCTATTCAAAGTCATGCAGCTGATAAATGGCAAGAAATTTTTAGACAGGGAGTCCAGTTTGAGACTTCAATCTTAGTAATAGTATATTTTTCTTTTAGTGAGGGCTTAAAAATCATTGTCATCACTTTTAACAAACTTTTCTATTCCTTCAGATTTAAAATTATAGCACTTCAAATCTAGAAAAGTCAAAATGATCCATTCCAGGATACACAGGGAATTCTTTCATCCAAAATATTATAAATAGGTTCAAATCATTTCAAGAATTCAAAGTATATTTAATCTGACAAGCATCAATAGCCTGGACTGGGGCTTAGACTAATGTATAAGAAATATCAATAGCTGTTTTATTTTTTTAAAAAGCTGCGGATCCCCAATCCAAACCTTGCCCATACTTACAGGGTAGTACGTATTCTACTTTCTTGAGAAACAGGTACTTGATATAGTTTCTGAAAATATCTCCAAGTGAAAAATATCATAGTACCCTGAAAATATCACATCCTAGTGAAATATATGATGATACAAAACTAAAACCAAAAACTGAAAGTAGCTAGAAAGTAATAGCATACATATACATCCACAGACACAAACATGCACCATCTTCTACCAGACATGCCAACAAATATTGACAAGTTTCCACAGAAAAGTCAGCGTGCATATTCCTATTTACCCTTACTCTACAAATTATTGATGAAAATGTTGAGCCATTTTTGAACCACAATTTATAGGCAGTTCTAGATTCTGCAAAGTATTCTATTTTGATTTACATCTCTGCCAAAAATTAAAATGACTGAAATTTTTTAGGGAAAATAAGACTATATTGTCACTGTAGAAATTAAGAAAATGACCTATGTTCCAAGTTTACCATGCTGCCTTTTTATGCTCTGGTACACAATGTCAACAAAAATAAATCTAGAATTCTTTAAATGTTATATTCTTCTTCCAAAATAAACTTTTCCTCAGATACCTTTGCCAGAAAATATCCTGGCTATTGATAACTATCCACTGAATGTTATGTGTCAGGTACTCTTCTGAAGTTTTACCCTTTAAACCCCAATCCTGAGTATAGACCTTAGTTTACAGACAAAGAAATTAAGGTTCATAGTATTAAATTGCCCATTAGAAAACTAGTTAACTGTAGATTCAGTATTCAAGCATGGATTTGTATGAGTCATCAACTGTATCACATGGCTTTCAACACAGTGATTCCAAATACTAATAGGCACCATTTGTTTTTAACAACAATTTTAGTGATATACTAAATAATTATACACATTGTTCATTCGATCCTCTCAAAGTTCTACGTGACAGTCTTCATTTTCCCAAGAGATTGTTCACCTAAGTTTCAAGAAACTTGTGAAAAGTTCCCATGTGTACTGGTGAGAAAGCCTGTATTTGAACACTGAGGCAACTCCAAAGCTCATGACAGAACCAGCATTCTATCAGGTTTTCCTATATTTTCAACTTGCATGTAGATTGGATACATATTCTGGCTATGGTTTGTGGAGACTATTACCTCTGATCTCCAAATATGTGAATATTAACTTTGAATATTAGTTTGGCATCCTAAATTGGTTCACATGAAGGCTTCATTTAAACATCCTAGTATTCTACATCACTATTATGCATTTCCAGAATGCTCTGCTAGATTTACATCTTATAGGTAGTCAAACCTTACTCAAAATTCTAACTTGTATTAGTTGAATGAGTTTTACATAATCTGAGTCTGAATTTTTTTTTTTTTTGCATTTCTGTTCTTGCTGATGATAATATTGAATAGAACTTTCACCTTATAATAAATTTCCTTCAAGGTCATTATGAGTAAGTGAAACTCTTTTTTGGCATCAAACACTTTGTACAGACATTCTATTCCTCCCTGCTTCTGTTCATAAGTCACTCTCTACAGATCAGCAATTCTTCCCATATACATATATTTATATCAATAACTACACTATTTGGTTCCTAATAGTTACTTCATTTTTACCATGTTTAATTAATAGTGAATCTATGATGGCTGAAGTATACAACTGGTAGTCCATTTTGGAACAACTCTGGTCATTTAAATCTCTTATTTAAATCTCTTAATTATTTTTACTTTGTTCTTTGATAATAATCTGGAGTTGTCCAGTCTTTAATATTTTGTGTTAAACTAATTTCAAATATAAAATTTTAGACATATACATTAGGTGCGGGGGACCTGTCATGCGCAGTCTAAGGTTCAAGCTATAGCACTGAAAAGAAAGAAATAAGCAAACAGAGTTGAGGGAAAAAGGATTTAAAAAAAAATCAACTAGATAAAAGTTTTGCCTAAACTCTCCTGGATTTATTTGAGACTCATCATTAGCCTAAGGCATTAGTAGCCAAAAAGGTGAAGAAGAATTTGACACCAATCTGGAAAATCTTATGAGGTCTGAAACTAAAAATTGTCTTACATAAATAAGTTTGTAGAATATCAATGCCATTTTTTCTTTTCTCATCAAACAAGCTACAAAATAAGGATCAACACAAAATTTTAAGACAGTTAACACAGCACTATTTTATATAGCAGTTAGACAAAAAGACTGAAAATCTAAACTGACTGAGGTATTTTTGCAAGTGAAAGCTTTATTATCCCATCATAGGTCTAGTAATGTTCAGAGAAGAACATGATTTCAGCATCAGTGAGGAGTAAAAACCAAAAAAAGTCCTTCCAGAATATAGCCTTTCACGCCCGTTTCATCTGACAAGATCAAAACTACTGCAAAAATAAATAGACCAGCTGATCAAAGTTATTTTTACACATCTAATTAAAAGCATCAGCAGAAGGAGAAATACATATAAACATATAAACTCAAACACTGTTCTCCTAATGCCTCAAGTAGTTTATTGGTATTTGTCTACAGTTTTATCAATATAAACATTCTAAGTGACCATCACTACTGCAGGTACATTTAACATGAAAGCTCCACAGGAAGCTACTTCATTTTGTGTGTAATAGGAATCAAATTTCCAAAGTTTCAATTATGTCATTTTAAAAAAAAAATCAAAGACCTAAAGCTCAAGCCCTGCCAGCAAAATGCATTTCTTTTGGTGATTTTGGAACAAACAGCTGTTGCCTTTACAAATAGGAAATATGCTGATTCGCCAATATACTTCTATGATTACCGGAAATCAGTCTTTCCCAGGTTAGATCTTACCTCCTTAAAATGCTGTTCTGTGTTATTATAACAGAACCAGCACCAGCAAATTTTCATAAAACCGATTTGCTACTTCCCCCTTCAGTGCTTAGAACAATCACGTTTATCTTGTTTATCTTAAGTACTGTACCATTTCCTCCTACAATCAGGACTGAACAGTCCTAGTAACACTAGTAACACTGTTCAGTTGGTAAATGAAAAAAATCAAAGCTCAGAACACACATAGGTACCTTACATTTTCATTCTACAGCATATTAGATGTTTTTTAATAAGGCTTTTGTTCCTCCCAAAACACTACAAAAATATATGAAAAACCACATCTGTTTTCAACTAGCAATTAACAGATTTGTTTCAACTAGAGAATTTTGGATAGTATTTACCATAATTCTTTTCTCTTTAACTGAATTCATCAATTGCTTTCCTCATACAAAACCACATTATGTACCCACACATATGCATTTAAAATTAGTCTACATGCTTATATTTACTGTGTAAGAATCAAGTAAATTATTTTAGGTTCTTCATGTGAAGTGGTTCTGACAGCTATTTCTATTAATAGCCCCAAATCTCAAAAATATTGTTTTAAAACTGTGTAGAAAGATGCATAGCTATTTCTAAAAAGTAAACTACACATCCAAACATGCTTTGTTAAAAAAATTAATCCATGCACTTGAATATATCTCAGATACCTTATTTTCATAAAGTCAGACCAACTTAAATATTGTCCTGAATTAAAACTAGCATAAATGTGATTCCAGAAAATACTAAAAATCATTTGGCCAAAACTTAAAAAAGCAAACACTTCTTTGTCCCAGCGTGATTGATATAGATCAATGTAACTTCATATATACCTATATATATGAATCTACCTTAACATTTCCATTCATCAGCATTTTAACATACAAAGCTTTGTATGTGATTTCTTTTGCAAAGGCTTCTCCCCAAAAGACAGAAGTACAAAATACTAGGCAGACACTCTTCCAAGTTTTATTTCACTAACTTCAGGTCAAATTTCCACAACTGTCTTGTGGTCAATTTACTATCCTTGCTTGGCTTCCCAAAATGGTAGTACAACATGTGTGGGGTAGAGAGAAGAGACCACTTTAGGAAGCACTGCATTCATTCATCTTCCACAAATCAACAGAGATGGGCATCTGATTGTTCAAAACAAAGCTTTAATAGCATCCAGGAGGGCAAACAGGCAAACCAGGCTGTAGACACTCTTCCATTTCCTTAAATCAGACTAGAGAAAACCAGACACAAAAGGTACTGAAATTCATCTTTTCTTCTTCTGTTGCCTCAACATTTTTCTTCTTTTAATTATCATATCATGTAGCTTCTCAAGTCCTTCCTTTAGCCCATCTCCTATGATGGCACAGGTGGGCTGCAAATGCCAAGGAGTTGATGAGCTCAGTTCACCCATTGCTAACAACTTCTCAATTTCCGTGAGAGACAATGAGTTCCTCAGGTCTTGCTTGTTAGCAATTATAAGCACAGGAACGCCTTGATTCTCTGATATCCTCGTTATTTTATGAAGTTCAGTTTTGGCTTCTTCCATCCTTTCCACGTCAACAGAGTCTACAACAAACACGATGCCATCTGTGCACCTGGTGTACGACTTCCACAGTGGCCTTAACTTCTCCTGACCACCCACGTCCCAAAAGTGAAAAGTGACTGTTTTAGAATTTCCCAAAGTTACCTTAATTTTCTCAGTGTTAAATCCTTTGGTAGGTACGGTATTCACAAATTCATTAAACTGCAACCTGTATAAGACAGTGGTTTTTCCAGCACAGTCCAAACCCAGAATAACAATGTGGAAGGACTGAAAGGAAGGGAGACTGGCCAGGAGAGACGTCTGGTCTGACAGTCCGTTCCCCATTTCCAGCTGCAAGCAAGTGTCCCGAATCGAAACGCTTTCTCCGTACTACTTTGGAATTTCTCTTCCTAGGTGATCCAGCTACAAGACTGCTGGAAGAAAACGAGCAAGTTATTCTTACGAAATAGTACACTAAAACACACTCTCTCCATTCTTTCTAAGGCAAGCAACACGAGGAACTTTTAACTAAAAAAAAAGCTTCCGTAAACAAACCAGGTATGAAATGTACACAATACATGAAAGACGCTGGAGTCACTGAAAACCTCTGACTCCCTTAAACTGGGACAGTATGTACTTTTCTATAGTCCCTTCGATCCTCAAAACTCGGCGTCAAGCCGGCCACCAATATCTGATTCAGGTGGCGGTAACCCCAAAAGTCCCCCTTCTGGGAGACGGAGCAGAACTCATAAAAGGTGATACCGAGGAATCTGCCCTCACGTGCCTCGCGGGATACCCAAGATCACTATTACACGCCCCACCCCATCCCCCGAACATAAAAACGCTCTCACCTCCCGAATCGGAGTCTGGGTCCAAACGAGAACGCATTAGCAGGCGTTTCCACGCGGGGAGAGCGCCCCGCGACCGCTCCGCTTAGATCTCCGCGCAGCTCTGCAGTCACTGCCCTGCAAACCCTGGACTCAGACTCCGGCCACGCCCCCTCCTCACGGCCCACCCACGATCCCAAATCCCATTGGCCACCCGCGCAGGGGCCGCCGCCCCAATTGGCGAGGGTAGCTGCCTCTCCGGGTGTGGCAGCGTCCTCGCGGTCCACCGGCACCACCTGTTGCCCTTAAGTTAGAAAACAGGGCGCCCGGGAGGGAGCGGAGCGGCCCCGCGGGGGAGGGCGGCCGGGCGCCGCCGGTCGCCGCCGGCCCGCCGCTCACGCCGCCTGACTGCACCTGCAGCGCGGCCCGCAGACGTCGCGCGCTCACATCCGGGGCCCGCCGTCGCCGCTGGCGCCTTAACTCTTCCTTGGCCGGCCGAGTGGGGCTCGTAGGTCCGCGCCGGCCCCGCCGGCGCAGATCCACTCCCGCGCCGCGGGCTCCCGGCGAGGCGCGCCGCCCCCCGCCGGCTCTGGCCCCGCCAGGGCGTGGCCGCCACTCCGCCCGCCGCTCACCTGACCGACCGTGCTCGCCCTGACTCAGCGTCTCGTCCAGCCGCTCGGGATGACGGCCGATGCCATCCCCGACACCAGCGGGGTCCAGACGGCGACCGGAACCGCGCGCCCGGCCACCGAACGGCGCTCGCAGGCTGCTCGCCGCGCCAGCCACGGACCCGCCCCCTTCCCCCGCGTCGCCGCGACGCCGGCCAGGAGGGGGCGCGCGGGAGCCGCGTCTCCTAGCAACGCCACAACAAGGTCGCGTTCCGGCCGTCGAGTCCGGGCGGGGCTCGGGTCTGGCTGGCGAGCCTCTGCCCTCCGGAGCCCTTCTGCCGCCGCCCGTTAGCCTTGTGCGGGGCCCGCCCGGCACCTCCTCACTCCGGGTCACCCTAGGGCGTCCTCAGGGCGGTGGCCGCGTGACGCGGGGTCAGGGATTCCGGAGGATACGGGGCGGGCGGGCCCCTTACATAACGGGATGACGTGGAGGTACCGAGTAGCTAGCTGGCCTCCGCCGCCTGGCAGGCTGCGGCGGTAGCTCACCTGGCTGTTTTTCTTTGTAAAGCAAACGAACATTCTCGTGCACGTGGTTCTAGCGACCGACCCACGAGGCAGCGACAGAAATATGCCAGTTTTACACATGAAAAGTAACGAAATGGGTGTTTCTCATGGTCCAAGAAAGATGAACGATGGTACTGGAACTGGTAATTTGTCCACTTGTCATTGAATGCATAATGCTTTCCATGGGATGATTCTGACTCAATGTAGTTGTGTCCTCCTTGATGGTTAAATTAACAAGTACAGGACAAGTAGGTGATAGGCACTATTCTGTGTACTTGGGTTTTGAGTGGTTAGCAAGATAGTGTGTCTAGCTGTACAATACTAGAACCTTTACGGGATGAGAACGAACCAGACTGTCTCGTGAATAAATTTAGTTACAAAATATGACCAATGATAATTTAAGGGTGCTTGTCAATATAGAAGATTTAAAATTCTGGGGAAGTTTTAAGGAACAATCATTTTTTGGTGGAGGCCATCAGAGATTATAATTAGGCAGAATTTATATGATGTACTATTAATGTATTTTAAACTGTTGATTGGAATTTCTCATAGGAATGTTCTGGTTTTAAGACTAATGTTGCCAGGGATACTTATTCATGACTACTGTAAAATCAAATCTTACACAGGATTTGTTTAAGTAGCTGACATAAACCTAAGGACTCAGTACAATAAAAGTGTCAAGACAGTTACACTAATTTTGGAAATAAGAGCTAGAAATCTCAAATGGCAAGCTCTATCGAGTTACTTATTGAATTTAATCTAAGCTAAGGATTGCCTTATTAGTTATAATTATGGAAACTCATTAGCCATTTACAGTAATTAGCAAAAAAGGTGATAAAGACTTTAGTGCAGTAACTAGTCTCCTTGGGAATGTAACAGAGGTTCATTACTGGAATTACTTTCAAATTCTCCTTAAATCAAGAATTTAGAGCAAGAAGAGACTATGGCAGACCTGTTTACAGTGGCTTTGAAATCAAGTAGACCTTTTGGTATTCTTTGTAAAACTGAATTTCTGTAGTCTCCTCTTGAATCGAAAGAGGGGATGGGAGAGCCCTGAGAGCTTCATTTTGCAAAATCTCCATGAATTACAATTTTATAGTGTTTGCTTTTAACTACTACAGGCTGGCAGACTTCAGCCTATGGGTCAAATTCAAGAGATGAGATGTTCACAAAAGAGAAAAAAAGAATGCACAATAGAGATCACTTGTGCCCTACAAAGCTTCAAATATTTGCATTCTACCTCTTTACAGAAAATAAAATGGTAAATGGTAAGCCCACCTATACTGTAAGCAATAATAACCATATGAAAATAGCAACAAAGGATGCAAAAAAGTGATTAAATCTGTGGAACACACTGTCCATTTTGCTTTGCAATCTTCCTACCAAAAGCCCTTTGAGACATTTTACTAAGATGCTATTCTGGAAAATGTTCTTTTTAGGCTGGAGTCAGAAATGTTGTGCAGCTTTGTCCTGGGGTGCTTCAAGGAATTTGTAGGGGTTCAGTGCAAGAGTTTGAATTTTTGAGGGAAACACAGTGACATCTGTTGGACTGTGTGAGCAACTGCAACTCTTGAGTTATTAGGATCTATCTACTTAATAAAATGAACTGTTGGATATTTCTTTTAGCCTGAGACACCGTGTAAAAAAAATTTCTTAAGCCCTGAGGGGCTCTGTGAACTCTGCCTTTAGTTACAGTTTCCCAGACTTTTCTAATAATGAGAATCACCTCTTAGTGCTTGCAAATATATAGGTTCTGGGCCCAATTTCAGACCCCTCAGATCAGAATTGTCAAGGGAAGGGCCAGTGATCTACATTTCAGGTAAGTAATTGGGTAATTAATGGTGAGATACTATGATCCAATACTAACCTTAAGAAATGGTTAAGGTTTCTTCTCTCAAATAGTTCATCAGAGTAACTGACCTAGTTTTTATTTTTAAATTAAATATCAAACCCCGATTAAATCTATGACTGTAGTATTTTCTTCCATTAGTCAATTTTCTATGATATAATATAGAAAGTATGTTATGGCTTATATCTACAATGTCCCCCAAAAGCCTTATGTATCTGATGTGGAATATTTGCTATTAAGAGGTGGAGCTTGGCTGAATGACATGGAACCCTGCTGGGGCTTGACCTGGAAGGGCAGATTAGTGGGTCAGACGTGGGAGGATCTACACTAGCTCCACCTTTCCTCCTTTATTTGGCTTCTGTCTGCCATGCCATGAACAGCTATGTTTCAACCATGTGCTTCCGCCGTTGCCAGCCACCCATGAATGAACTGAGAACTTCTGAAACTGTAAGCTAAAATAATTTTTTTCCTCCCTTATGAGTGTTGGGTATTGTGTACCAGCAGTGAGAAAGTATGATTTACTTGTTTCAATGCATCTTTACTGAAATTTCCCTAGTTAGAAGATCCAGGTAAATAGAAGGCATGGTCTCTGGTTGAAACAGCTAGTCTAGAGGTGCTGTGAAAGACACAAGTACATAAGTACTGTGACATTCAATAGAGCTTATGAATTCTAAAACAAGTGATCATCAAGTCCTATACTTGCTCAAATTTTATCAGACAGGGAGCATGGTACCTCTGCAGAGGAATGTCTTTTTAAAGGTGGACATTAAGAGAACTAATCCCCACACAAAAGATGAGGGAACCGAATTGAAAGCAGACGCAAGAGTTCGCAAAACATGGAGGTGCAAAGTTCTGAGATATTCAAGCACATCCAAAGGAGAAGATTCCTAGCCTGGAATACATAGGGAGTTCAGGACCAGCCTGGGCTACAGAGAAAGACCCTGCCTCAAAAACAAAACAAACAAGATAAACAAAATAAAAATTAAAAAACAGAAAAAAATCCCAAAACAACAACAACAAAAACACCTGACAACAACGAAATAGAAAATTCTAATTTCCCATGGGAAGAAATGATTTGCAGAAAAGGGCAGTGTCATGATAGAAGAAAAATGAATGCGTTTCATGTTTCTGAATAAGTGTGTTAGTATCATTCAGAAGGTTTGAGTGAGTCTATATTTCCAACTGACTCTTGAACCCTTCTGCCAAATATGCAACATAGCCAAAACTTAATTATCATTGATATATGTCTGTTTGACTGCTGTAAATGAATATGATAAAGTGGGTAGCCAAGAAATTAATTTCTCACTGTTTTCGAGGCTGGGAGGTCCAATATCAAGACACAAGTGAATTCAGTGTCTGGTGAGGGCCTGTTTCTTCACTGATAACAGTTACTGTGTCCTCAGTATTAAAGGAGAATTGAGATCTCTTTAGGGCTTCTTTCATAGGGGCACTAATCCTATGAGTGAGTACTCCAATCCCATGACCTAATCCTCAAAGCTCTACCTCCTAGTACTATTACCTTGGTAATTAGAGTTTGAACAGAGGAACTTTGCAACATTTTTGTATTTTCTGTTTAAGGAACTATCAGGCATTTTCGTGGAGATTTGTGGGTTCTTGTTTGAGCAGTTGTTCTTAGGATATTGAATACTCATTGAATAAACTGACCACATTTACTGCATTTCAGGCATTGCTGTAAATATTGGGAACAGAGTGGCCATAACATTGATATGACCCTCCTTTCTGGGATTAGCAAAGAAGAGTTCACAAAGGCACACAATGAAGTAAAAACTATGTTAGGTAAAAAAAAAAAAAAAAAGTGCCAGAGAGAGAGAGAAAAAAAAAAAAACAGAAATATGGAGTGATGAAGGAAAGGAAAGGACATAACAGATATTGTAGATAAGGTGTCTTAGAAAGGCTTCTCTGACTGAGGACATAATATTTGAGCTTGAGCTGTGAGTTTCCAACAACAGAAGCAGAGAGAGGATGTGGCAGAACCGAGGACATGATAGGCATGAACTCGAGAGCCTTGAGTACAGGTAGTGACAGTGATCAGGTTTGGACTTAAATGTCAGCAGGACATACTGATGGATCGTGTGTAATGTGGGAGGATGATTCCTAGGTTATTGCTCTAAGCAGATGAATAAATTGGGTTGCTAGGCAATAAGAAGGGAACTGGAACTACTGAGTCTGCACACCAGGTACAGGGGATGAGATGCTTATCTGTGATTCGGTGGTGGAGTTTAGGGAAGAGATTCAGGTTGGAGATAATCTTCAAAAGACATAGGGTGTTTATACCTCTGGATTTAAGCCCAGGGTACTGGACAAGACTACCTAAGGAGATAAGTGTAGATTAAAAAGTAAAGACTGAGCCTTAGAGCACATTTCACCAAAATGACATGAAAAGTTTTGACAGAGAAAATTAAAATGCTCATGATAAAGGATATAAATGAAAAGGTCTAGAAAGAACTGGATTGTTTAAAAAAATATTACACACAATTTCAGTTAAAAATGGGAATCAGGGCTCATCAGTCCTGATGGATAGCCCTACTGAGGCCTTGTTAGATTGCATGTTTTGTCACCATCTCAACTAGACATGGGTCCAAGGCCAGGAAACGGGCACAGAACAAAGTATTCCTTATGCATGGTATGCTATGATGCTGTACTGTCACCAGAACTCTAATGTGTACCTGAACTCTGACATATGAAGGCCTTTCTGGAAGAAGGGACAACTTATCCTATGATCTTGGAACTAGATGAAGATAGGTCTTGAAGCTGCCCCCAGGAGATCACAGAGAGGTTTTGGACTTGTGAACTCTGGAAATTCTTATTTAGAATAAATTCTAAGTGAATTTTAACTTTTCTTCTAACATTCTTTTTCTAAAGTTTTTAAAAAATCCTACTCTTGCTTTATGCTGTAGTGAATCAAAGTAAATTTTATTTTCTGTTGACTATATTTATTCAGAGAGGCTCCAGCCTCATAAAACCAACTTTGAAAGTATCATTATTACAAAATACACTGTAAAATCTGCATTAAGTTAAATGGTTATTTCACTATTCCTAAGGCTAATCATCAGTTGTTTGCTGTATTTTTTTTATCTAACAGACTGATTCAAGAGGTTTTCCCAATCCCAAAAGAAGAAAAATCCCAAAGATGGAATCAGACCTTCATGAGTTCTGAGGCAGAAACTATAATTTTAAGAAAAATAATTTTCCTTTACTTTCAAACCATTACTGTTTCACATCTTTTAGTTCAAGTCAGTCACTTTTTCCATTTTGAGCATTTCTATTTTTACACTCAATTTTTTTAAGGTGGTCATCCTGTCATGATGGCAGAACAATTAATTATTAGAGTGAACGTGGCTTATGTTATGAGCTGGATCCAAAATGCCCCAAAGTCTTGTGTTCAGAAGTAGGGCCTTGTCAGACCAGGAGTGACACTGAAGCGTGACCTGGATGGGAATGTTCCTGTTTCAAGCCCTCCCTTCTCTGTCTTTCTGCTTCCTGACTTATGGGTTGAGCGGATTTCCTTCACCTTGCCATTTCTGCCTGGGAGCCAATCGACCATGGACTGAATCCTCTGAAACATGAACCAAAATATATTTCCCTTCCTTTAAGCTGCAGGTATCAATATTTTGTCCCAGTGACAGAGAAGTGAATAATGCAGTAAACATCACATTGTTACCTTTGGATAAGAAATGAAAAAGAAATATCACCATGATTAGAGAATAGAGAAAATTTTCTTTTTCAGTGACATGGAATGTATCCCTTATACATTTATGTGCCTAGATAAAGCAAGATAACTCTTAAAGGGCTCATGTGCCTGACGTAAGTAATACAACTACTCTTAAAATGATTATTTAGAATAACCGTATATAATTGCAGGTGTTCCTCCTTTGTAAAACAGAAAGGGATTAGATAACTAACTTTTTTTTTTGAGACAGGGTCTTTTTCTGTAGACCAGGCTGGTCCTGAACTCATAGTCCAGGCTGATATTGGACTCAGTGCAATCCTCCTACCTCAGCCTCCTAAGTGCTGGGATTATAGGCATGCACCAGCACTTCCAGCTTTATGTGGTGCTTGGGAATCAAACTTAGGGGCTTGCACTTGCAGGCAAGAGCTTTAACCGTTGTGCCATTTCTCCAGCCCCAAGTAACCAATTTCTTATTCTCTAGTCTAAAGTGAAGATCTATATAGTTAGTAAAGAATGTTTAGTTGTTGTTTTGTTTAATTGTGCTGGTGCCAAGTTGTTAGCTAGGGTTGAACTTGAAAACTTCTGACCTCAGCCTCCCAGAGTCCTGAGACTACAGGCTTGCACCACCACCACAATGCCTGGAGTGGAAGTTTTCATTCAAAAGGAAATTTATATCATAACACTTAATGGATGGTTAAAGACAAAACAATACTTTGAAATCTAATGAAATGGTATATAGTACTGTGTTGCCTGGAATACTAACCCATCATTAAAGAACTAGCAACTTGAGATACATTTAAATGAGCTCTGTGGATATATAGGAAGTAAACAAAAGAGCTGTGTGTACTGGGGGAAGGTAGGGCAAAAGAAACAGCGTAGCATGGTAGCTACTTTCCAGGAAGGAAGAAACAAATGAAGCAGAGACACAGGAGAGTCAGGCCGTATTCCAGGCAAGCAGCAAGTGACTTGTTAACTCGAGCATAGGGTTGTGTCACATGAGGCAAATACAGGAAGAAAAGTAGACTCTGTGCGTCTTGAATATCTCAGTAAGTAACTTAGTCTTCTGCCACTGACGACTATTTAAAATTAACCTCCTTTAGCACAAAATTCACATAAAACACTTAGCAGAGAAGTAACTCCTTAAAAGTAGGTGGCTAATGCTCTGTCTTGACCTAAATGGCAGTTGCATAGATATACTTATTTTGTTATAGTTCACCAAGCTACCAAGTTTATGAGTTCTTATGCACATTTTATGCTTTACAAAAAAATTTAATTTGACTCCTAGAAAAAAAATGAGTATCTGAAAAATGGAGAGGGGAATTGATGGACATTGATTGCCCAACCGCTATGTCTGTAATATGCTATAGAATTTAGAATTCATGTATATATATAAAATAAAAATTTAAAATTTAATAAAATTTTAAAAATTGCATAACTATGAAAGTTTGATTTAAAACTGTGGTACACATCTGTAATCCCAGCTACCAAAGAGGCTGAAGCAGAAGGAGCACAAGTTCAACTCTTACCTGGACAATTTATTGAGTCCTTTTCACACACACACACACACACACACACACACACACAAGATATACCACGCAAGGCAAAGACCCTGAGGTTAATTTCTAGCAATGCAAAAAGTAAATAGCTAAATAAATGTTTAAGATACTGCAAAAATTACTTAAAAGCAGGGAGGGGAGGGTCTGAGTGGGGTGTGAAAATGGAGGAAGTAGAGCTAGTTAGGAGTCCTGATAGGACTTTTGGTTAAAGGTCACAGAAGCCCTAAATAACAGTAATATACAAGAAATGTATTGAAGTGAAGATAGGACTTTAAAATTTGGAGAGAAGAGTGATATACACCTGAAATTTATGGGATGTCTGAGGCAAGGGAGGAGTAATAAGGTACTCAGGTATTTAGTCAGAGTAACTATAAAGACACCAGAACCACTAATGAAAATTAGAAATCTCAGAAGACAGAATCAATGTGATAGAGATTTGACTCTGGCCTGGAATATACTAACAGGAAGGAGATAGAACTGATATGGGAGATACATATAAACTCACCTAACAGTGGTTTTTAAAATTAGATTTTATGAGAATCATTTGAGAAGGTTGATTTTTTAGTGCACTCATTTCTGTTAAAGCGCAAATTTTTATATTACAAATTAGAAATGCCATGGTTGCCTAAGCAGGAAATACATTTTGATTTAATCTTACTCTATAAACTGCAACTGATTATAATGCTATCATGATCACAAAGTAGCAGGGGAAATGATTGGAGGCTAGCAGCAGATATTAGAATAAAAACTATTTCCTTGGGTAATGTGTCTGCTTTGTGCCTCATTTGTTGGGAATTCATAAATGGGGAAAACTGCAATATGAATTCCAGAGTTACCAAGTGTCTGGTGGTGGGGAAATGGGAGAGAAGCAATTATAGGCCTATAAGACATCAAAACTGAGCTTTCTTGGTGTTGCATCTACTGTATAACCATACTATTTTTTTCGAAGTGCATCAACAACTGCTTTTTCATATGATTGAAAACTGTATAGCTTCCAACTGTCTATTTTTCATTGAAATATTTGTTTTAATAGAACTCTCTGATATCAAGATTTCTTAGGATTACAACTTTTAGGTGATGATCAAGGACTTTATAGTTTTTCTACCCACACCTGCTGTCCGTGGAATACAGCAGCAAATTCTTCAGAAACAAACAGAACAAAAAGTAGCAGTAGGTCATTATTGTGGTTTGGATCTGAATGTCCCCCAAAAGGCTCATGTGTTCAAATATTATGGTTTATCTATGGGAAGCATGTGCTGTTAAGTAGATTGGGACCTGGACTGGAGGAGTGATTATAGGTGTGCAGTGGATAAGAGATGGAGGGCATGTGGTGGATTAAGGGTAAAACATTGAGGCTGGACTCAGAATTGGTGGATCACTGGAATAGGACCAGGAAGGATATAAGCTACTTCCTCTCTTCCTTTGGGAACTTGGCTTCCTTTCTGCAATGCCGTGAGGAGATGCCTCCATCTCTGCCTCTGTCATTTGCTTCCACTGTTCCTGACCACCCATGAATGGCCTGTAACCTTCTGAAACTATAAGCTGAAATAAAATTTTCCTACCCTAATTTGCACATGTTGGGTGTGTTGCAACAGCAATGACAAAGCACCTAAGACAGTCACTGAAGTTGAAAGCAGAAGCTTGTACAAGATACATTCTCAGAGTTACTGGCGAAAGTGGAGGACAGATGATACAGAAACTTGGAGAAAAGCCTGTATTTTCATGTTCAAAGAATTTTTTCAGACCACATTGTCTTCCATAGTTGTTTGATTCTAGTATAGTGAATGTAGGTCATCCCAGGCACAGAAAACTGCACCTTGATAATAACATAGGCTTTCAAAGACAGTCAGAGACAGGAGGGATTACTGTGCCCTCTCTAGGTTGTGCAAGATCAAAGAAAGGCAGATCTTGAGTTCCCACAGGTTCCACAACTGGTTCCAAACCTGGCAACGGATAGGCAATTAGAAAATAGGTGTCAGCTCAATAAATGAGCAAATTCAGTGTGCTTTGGGTCTTTGTGCCTCATTATCCTCACTGGATTGTTTTGGAGGCACTAGATGTAGTCCTGTCTGAATAAAACTAAAACTTTTTGGATAAAATATTACTTTATATATGATTCCTTTTTGTAGCTTCGTAAAGACCATAGAACTTAATAGTTTAGTCATTAGAAATTAGTATTTAAGCATCACTCTAAGAAACAGGTAAATTAAGCAAAGATAGAGCTTAATTTCTGAACTTGTCATGAATAAAAAGGTAATATTGACAGGTATTTGTAAGTAATTTAATAAACTGAGACCTAATTTTGACTTTTGGTAAATAATTGGCATTTCCATAAAAATCAATATATGCTGATAATTGAAAAGCTGCTTAGTTTGCAAAGTTATTTTTTAAAAAGCAGTTTTCCACATTTACCAATTATCCTTAAAACAGCTCTTTAATGAAAGCAAATTTGTGTGATTTACTCATATTTTAAAATGAAGATACTGAGGCTCAGTTGAGGTTAAGTGATTTATTTGCCAAGGATCACAAAGGTAGGAACTGCGTCTTGGCCAACTCCAGAGCAGAGCTGTGTCTGTGACCACACCCTGACTGATGACTGGCTTTAGGATACACAGTGAGGAGTAACCAGGAGTAATACACCATGAGCCAACCCAACGAGGAAGAAAAGAAAGTAGAGAAAGTTTGCGCCGGTAACAGATGATGAGGACAAGGACCACAAATCACAAGGGAATAGGCTTCCTTGTTTGGAGAGTACATTTTCTGTCTTTAACAAGATAATCCTCAATATCCTTCACTTATCACGAGGATATAATATCACAATCTGGAATCTAGTAAGAGCTGGCAGCAAATTTATGACATTCTCAATCTAAGAGATTTTGTAGTCTTAAAGCATCCAGATGTAGTCTCAAAGTATGGAGTAACACAGTCTAAAGTCTAACATTCGTAAAGAAACAAGGTATGGTGGGGCGGCTGTCCTGCTGGATACATCTTGCTTAAAGGCAACGTGGCCTATAAAGAAAGAAAATTGGGGGATTACCTCCTTGTCCCCTGTGATCAGTAAACCTACGGGTCCTTACATTTTCTGCAGGAGATCAAGTCTCTACGATATAAATTGAAAGTGTACTAGGTGGCTTATTGAACAGAATCAATGTAATTCTTTGGAACTTCAAAAAAAAAAAAAAAACTCATCCTGAGGGACTGAGGAATCATTTCTGTCGTAGATCAAATGTTAAGGTATTCTATAGAAATGTTTTACAAAGGCAAGTTTTCCAACAATTAAATTATTCTGCAGTTCAACTTTTCCCCAAGATATCCTAAACACTAAGTATAATAATGCAAAGGTATCTATCAGGGAAAAATAGAAGATGTTAGAACGTTGCATTTATGTGTTGGATCATTCCAAATGTTAAGTAGCATTCAGCTTGAAATATGGCTATATACAGAACAGTTTGATATAGATCACAGAATAAAACTCAATCCTAACATTATGTTGTACCAGAAAAGTTACTCTCTTTCATTCTGTAATGTTTCAATGAGCTATCAAATTATCTTGTGATAAATACTGATCTTAGTGTTTGTGAGTATATCAAAAACTGAGGATAACAATAGCAGCTAAAGTATTCGTACCCAAATATCAATTTAAGATTAACATCTGGAAGACATGAGGGTGGTGAGGAGATGATTAAACTATACTGTGTTCATACAAATATGTCAAGATGGAACCTATTAATTTGTATAATCAATATGTACTAATAAAAAATAGAGAAAATGAATACAATGTAGTATTTTATGTAGCTTAGGAAAGATATGACTATTTCTTAGTTTTATTTGTTTGCCTATGGTGAACATACCTTAAAAAGTATTAAGATTTTATATATTTTATTAAAAATCAAAATAACCAATGATGGGCCTTTTTTTGAGACAGGGTCTCGCTCTGCAGTCCTGGCTGGTCCTGAATATGCTATGGAGTCCAGGCTGGCCTTGGACTCACCACAATCCTCTTGTCTCAACCTCCCAAGTGCTGAGATTACAGACATGTGCCACCAGCCCGGCTTATGTGGTGCGGGGGGACTGAACTTGGGTACTTAGCACTTGACTTAGTGTTTGCTAGGCAAGAGCTTTAATGGCTGAGCCATTCCTTCAGCCCCTGATGGACACTGTTAATATTTTTATTTTGCTGTTACTATGTGGATTTCTCATTATTTAGTGAGAAGTGAGAGGAGACTACCAGATTAACTCATGATGCAAGAATGAAAAGTACACTCTAATTGTATCTTCCGAAGTTTATAAACTAATTGTAAACTTACAAAGTCTACACAGAAAACATGAAAACAATTTCCCTAGGCAAAGAGATAGATATTAAAATCAGGCTTCTAAAAGCCATTACCATTTAAAATTCTGTGTTCTTTCCAAGCAATTAAAAATTTCATTTGTTTACATTTCACTAGAATATTAAGGAGTATGCATTATTAAATATAGAGATTTAATGTTTTCATAAATTCTAAGATTATAAATTTTTTAATTAAAAAATCACATTACTACTGATGGGAATGCAAAATGGTGCAGCCATGGTGGAAAACTCTGGCACTTCTTCAAAAGGTTAAATGTAAATTTACCATATAAATGAGCAATTCTCTACTCATATGTCCACATAAAAACTTATATATGAATGTTCAATGCACATACACATAATGTTCATAATAGCCAAGAAGCGGGTGAAAACCCAGATGTGCCTGATGAATGGATAAACAACATATGCTGACTCCATAAAAGGGATACTACTGGGCCATAAAAAATAAACTGAAATAGTGATATGTGCTATAATATGGACCGGCATTGAAAACACTATGCTATGTTCCAACAGATCTCTCACAAAGGACCAACTATCTGTAAGTCCCTTTACGTGAAGTGTTCAGTGTAGGAAAATCCAAAGACCTAGCACCTCTCTCATCCGGGGAAAGCACTCTACCACTGAACTAAATCTCCAGCCAGAGACAGAAAGTACACTCTTGGCTCCTTCGAGCTAAGTAGAGAGGAGGACTGGAAAAAATAGGAATTGATTTCCAAGGAGAATGAAGTTTCTAATTAAGGTGTTAAACGTGTTCTAAGCTAGGAAAGACCATGCAGCACACCTGTATTCCCCACCACCAGGTGACAGTGCGGCGGAAAGATTGCAAGCTCTAGGACAGCCCATCTCAATCAAAATAAAATTTTAAAAATCATTTTGATTTATGTGAGACAGTGTCTTGTTCTGTAACTCATGCTGATTCTGAACTCACTATGCAGCCCCAGCTGGCCTTGGATTCAAAAATAAAGTTTTGTAAAGGGCTGAGGGTGTTACTTAGTAGAACAGTGCTTGCCTAACATGCATGAGGCTCTGGTTTAATCCCCTGCACAGGAAAAAAAAGTTCTACAATCATTTTTGATGATGATTATACAATTCTGTGCCTATAGCAAAAGCCACTGAAACTAATTTATGACATATAAAGCAACAGCAATCTCAAAACTAATAATAAATAGCATGAGCAAGTGGGCCATATATCTCTTCATTCATTCAAGACTTGCACACTTGCCCAGATAAAAGAATGTTTAAATGTAGTACATTTATAAAAGTTAAAAAAATCTAACTCTTCAGGAAGATAGGTTGGCTATTCATGCGATTAGAAGAACTGAAATTTTAATTCTATAGTTTAGATTTTTTTAACCTCAGAGGTAAAAGATGATCAGGCTTTAATCAATCTCATTGACTTCTTGGATCAAAATATCTGACCATCTGAAGAGTCATATACCAGCAAGGGAATAACCAGTGTGCACTAGCGGGTTGTCTCCAGTTACATCTGTACGATTTGACAAAACAAGAGAATGCGTGTGATAGGAATGTATCACCCACGTGTCTTCATCTCACAGATAATTCATTCCAAATAAAGTATAAAAACCACATGACTATATCAAAGAAGAGGGCTAAATAAAGATTAGAGGATGGTCAAAATATGTACATGAATTTTGGTCAAATATGCCGTTAATGGTTCTATGAAGGAAGACAATGGTGTGTGCATATGGACAAAACTTTGCTCTGAAATACTCATGTGGCAATTTGCATATTCTACAGAAAGCTCCAGTTCCTTAGTGGTTTCTCACACCTACTATTTCTCAGTACAGAATCCTGCTAATTATTTTCTCATAATACATACAGATGATTTAACAAAGAAATTCTCACTCTTGACTGAACCTGAGGTCAAACTCCAGAAAAATTACTTACAAATTAATGCTTTATGAAAACTACAGTTAAAATACAAATTGAGCATTAAAGTTCAGAAAAATTAAATTTATATTTTATTTCTTCTTTCTGTCACAATCATATAGAAATATGCTTTGGGAAAAAGTCATATTTTCTAATATTTTCTATAATTTAACTTTACAGTTTCATTATTATAAAACAATGCCACAGCAACAAGGAATAACACAGTTGTGGTGAAGTGTATAAGATTTCATGGTTGTGAAAACATGATGAAAACAAAGAATGTAGAAGCATAAGTGAAACGAAAAGTCAAATTGTGAATAAACCACTGTTGAAACACCATTAAGCACATTGGTCATATGCCGCATTTAAGAAGTTTTCCTAGGTTTTGTTGAGCAAATTTTCCCTCTCAGATTAAGAAACAATATTTCTTAAGAAATCATTGCCTGCTTCCATTACTTCAAGAGATTTTTTTTCCCCAAGGAAAATAAAGATTGTGGATTTTCTGATTGCAAAAAACCTAAAAATTTTCCATTTCATTTTTTTTGTACCAATTTAACATGTCAAAAGTGCCTGGCAAAGCCAACTGCATATATATAAAAGTCACCAAAGAGAAAGATAATTTTGAAAAAAAAAAGGAAGAAAGGGGAACAGGAAAGAAGGAAGAAAAAATAATTATCAAAATTTTAAACAATGTGGAACTACTTCTCCCTTCACTCCGGAGCCTCCTTTCATAGGTGGCTTCAAGGACATTCGTCATGTTGAACTGTTACAAAATCTTAATCTGCCTAATCTCTGAGAGATAAAAACACAGATGGCTCAAGATCTCTCGAGGTATCTGGACAATTCCCCTCCCCTCCTGACAAAGACATATAGACACCAGTCCTGGCAGATTTTAAGAGATATAATTATATACTCCCATCCCTCAGACTCCTTCCCTGAATCATCTTCTGTATTTTCATTCTGGAAAAGATGAACCCAATTCTAGCACAGGTCTGAGTAAAAGAGATTTTTGTTATGAGGCCAAAGCAATACTACACATTCAAGAGCACTGGAGTTAGAATAGAGACACAGAGAATGGGCTGAAGAATCAAACTGTCTGGTTTTAATCACAGCTCAGCCAATTTTTACTAGTTTATGATCTGGACTACATCAAGGAAGGCAACAAAGGAAGGCTAATATCCATGTAGGTTGTTACCCTCTGGGAAAAGTGAGCCATAGTGTTAGTGGGTAGACTGCTTTGTTTAATTTTATGATAATACAGTGTGGAATTCTTCCTATACTGAGTTAAATTTTGTATTGGTATACACTATTGTTTGACTATGGCTTGCCCTCTAAAGGTTTATGTGCTGAGTGTTCAATCTGGGTGGTGGCATTGAAGTAGTTAGTTGGAACTTTTAAAAATGGAGCTAGTGTAGGTATTTAGATTGAGAGAGCACTCCAAGTGATTAATGCTAATATCACACTGTACATTAGTTTTCATGACATTAGGTTGTTACAGAAATAGTGAGCCTGGCCTCTCCTTGACCTCTTTTATTTTTAATTTTGAAACAGGGTCTCCCTAAATTGCTGGCCTTGGGCTTATGATTCTCCTGCCTCTGCCTCTTAAGTAGCTAGGATTACAGGAATGTACTACCATGCCCACTCTGGCTTACTTTTTAAAGACCATTCCCCAATATAACCAAGTCTTTTTTACTACCCACAGAAAAATGGATTTAACCTATAGAAAATGGATATTCACAATAATGTATTTAATCATGTCATTGCCTAATGAATTATAAAATACAACAACTCTACACAAACACTACATATCTTATGGTAACTATAATATCAATTGTTAATATTTCATGGGCTTGCCTGTTCCACTGATATCTTTGATGCCATCTCTACACAGAAGAAAAGATAGAACAGATACCAATACTCTCAAACACAACCACACTACTCCCTGAGATCCTCTGAGTGAGTCTTTGCAACAACTTTTAGTCCACCATTCTCCCTCAAAATAACGGAGACAACTTTCAGTTGCTTCCCTTTCTTCTCTCATTTTCTCCCCTGGGCTCTCTTCACCTTAAACTTCATTATGCATGGTGAAACACTAAACCTAAACCGTGGAGTGGTATTGTTTCCCAGAAGGCACTGCGTTCCTGAGGACGCCATGCTCAGCTTCTGTTTCCAGTTCTTTGGAAAGGAAAGGAGCCCGGGAAATTTCTCACTATAGCATTAGTGCGTCAATGCCCCAATAAAAACTTGTCACATCCATCCCTTGCACTGACCGTTCTAAGGAGTCTGGGACTGTTCTCTACCATTCTCACTACTTTAACAGCTCAGGTTCATTAGTGACTTGGGAAAAGACACTTGGCCAAATAGGCACCAGCTAAAGACCCCAAGCTAACGAAAATGTCAAATTAATTGGGACAACTGAAATTAGCTCATTTCTTTTTCACTGCTCACCTAGATAGGTGGCGGTACCTAGAATGATTTGAGTAACATCATTAATCTTAATTCATGAATTGTTAGTACCGTAGATTAAAGTACAGCCAATTTTCAAGAATATTTTAACTCAGTAGTACTTGCAATTAGTGTTTAAAGAATGAAAAATAGTTACGATTAAGCATTTTAAGTGTAGGTATGTTTATTATAATGTAGAAGTGATCTCTTTCAAATGTACTGTCATGTTAGCCAAATTTTTTAAAAAAAAACTTTTTTGTAAGTAATAGAAAACACAAATATTGAATTCTTCCTCATGTATTAGAGGAATTCTTCATTCTGAAGATATGGAGACATGGTAAAATACATGCAAATATCATGGGCAATTCCAGGCTAAAAATAATCTCATAATAAGGCACAATGTTGTCAAATATTCGACTGATTTTCACATCAATGTGAATAAGAAAAACATAACACAAGTCGCAAAGCATGAGGGGAAACAATATTTCTGATTTGTTTTCCACTGATTGCATTATACCAGGAAATTGCTAATGAGTAGCTTCTTTTCCAGGCTAATATAAAAAAATTATCACTTAAGTTTTTATGTTACTTTCTTTGAGCAGAGATATCTGCTTCTTGAGATAGCACCCAAGACATTCACACTGAGCTACATCCCCAGCCCATTTAAAAAAAAAATTATTATTTCTGATTTTGACTCTTTGTAGTCTGCCTGATTGCCCAGACTGAGCTTGAACTTGGGATCCTTCTGCCTCAGCCTCCCAAAAGGCTGGGGTTACTGGCTTGTGACACAGGACCTGGCTTAAGCCATGTTTTTTGAGGTCCCGGGTTATCTGTCTTAGCCAGGGACAAGAGCAACCTGGAATTAATGATCATTTTACACATGCCAGGCATACATATCTATAGGTTTTTAAATTCAAGCCTGGTTCAACAAGTGAATTAGGTTTAAAATTAATACTCAGGATTTTTTTCCCTGTGAATTCAAAGTGAATCTCAATTTTTTTTTCAATAGAACAGCTTGTATCCTGGTCCACTGTGGACTGGAAACATGAAATGGGAAGTTTCAGAGATAAACAATTCATATGTTTCAAGTTGCACACAATTGTAAGCAGTACGATGAAACCTCACCCTGTCGTCAGTGTCCACATCCCTTTGGCCCGCTGACCCATGATGCATACATTACCTACTCCTTGTTCTTAGGACCCATTTGGGTTCTTGGATTGACTGCAGAGGTTTTGCTGTGTTTGTGTTCATGTAACTCTTTACTTAATAAAGCCCCCAAAATACATAATAGTAGCAATGGAAGGAGGCACAGGGCATGAAACATGGCAGGACAGATCAGCTCTAGTACTGTGTGACAATACTATAGAGTATGCAGAAAAACCACACTACATACAGAGGTTTCCATACACTTCCCTGTTTCAGGATTATACCAGAGGTCTTGGAAAGTATTCCTATGGGTAAGGAGAATTGTTTCATGCTCACACAAAAGCTGCACAGTCTGCAACTCTTGCGAATGGCTGTGTGAGAACCACTGCGTGACGAGCCAGGCACACAGATGCTTAATATTTTAATTTACAGTGAGTTTTAAATCATTATCAGAAACCAACACATGACTCAAAACACAACGTAGAAGTGTGGCTCTGTATCAGACCCATTAGAAATGAACAGAAGGAAAAATTATGAGAGACTATTTGAGACAAGAAAGAAGGACACTAAGGATGGCGCTTGGGTACATACAGGTCCTCTCTAGTTCCCCCGGCAAGGTACCTGCAGGACATCTCTCTGACTGAGTGCGTGCTCTTGGAACCAGAGAGGAGAGATGAGGCTGACCTCTGCTGACACTCAACTTCCTGGGTCTACTGCCTTTCCTTTCCCCCAGTTACGCAGGAGGCAAGTGTGGCAAACTGTCGCTTTGAAGAGACATCAGCGTATTAATTTGCTTGGAAACACCAACCTCTCTCTCTACTACAGAGTTGCCCACTCTATTAATAATAGCCTTTGGATTTCAATTAGTGTGTATATTTGACAAATATATAATAGGCTCTGGATCAAAATTGTTTGTTCCTTCAATACACTCATTAATAATGTAGTAGTGAACTCTGGTCTTATACTTTGCTGACTACTAAGATTTTAATATTTTGAAATTTGCCTATCTGATCGATAAAAATAGGACTCTTCTATTTTATTATGAATTTATTTAATTATGAGTATCTTAGAGCATCTTTTCATTATTTGTCATGTTTACACTTTTGCAAAAACTGTTTGCAATAAAAATACTACCTGGGGAAAAAAGAATAACAAATACACAGATCACTTGTCTAGCAGTGCTAAAATGTTGGTGGGAAAAAATTTCAAGCTCTGATAATTACTTCACGAACTTGCCTCCGTATCCATTGTCTTTATGGCTTCCTGGATTTGCCCTTTGGAAAATTCTTCCTTGCTTATAGTCCTCTGGGAGACATATCTAACACATGGTGGAAGGCACACATCTTTTCCATTTTTGACTAATGAGCAAGGAATCCTGTTTGCAGCTGAATACAGCAGAAGTTTCTCATCTCTCCTGATTCGGGGCTGGAGCCACTGGAAGTGGTTTATGGTCAATCACAAGCCTTTGGCAAGCTAGGTTTTTAAATTCTTTCCAATATAACTTGCTCAAAAACACTTGACACCTGTTCTGTTTGGCTCCAGGCAGTTGTATAGGAAAGAGACCACAACTAGATACAGTTCTGGCAAAGCTATCAGCCCTCCCTCTTTTAAATTATAGTAGCTACAGTTTCATGAAAAGAACATCCTTAATCTGACAGTCTCTCTCTCTCTATTTCTCTCTCTCTCTCTCTGGCACACAACTAACAGCAGTAAGGAACAGCCCATACGCATTACTATGCTTAATTTTCCTGACCCTTTTCTAGGAGAAACAGGCAGGATAGACGCATAATCTACCTTCTTACTACTAGTAAAAGTTCACTCAAATGTCTTTACTACAAAAAGATGACTGACATTTCAGCTACAAATATTTGTTTATGTGTCCCACCTATTATTAAAGCAAGAACGATCAGTAGAATGAAACCAGCATCCCTCCCCCAACCTCACCCCTCCCTATTGTGCACTGGGATCCCCGCACTACTGTGCCAGATAGGTTCTTCTCCAAGGCTAGCTCAGAAAGGCTCTGCAAAAATGTCCTAATGGCAGTTGCAGCAGGACACAGAACCACTTACTGTAGGAGGAAGAGTGGGCCGGGACCTGGAGATGCTGACACTGGCGCTGGTGGGAAATGCCGGACTCCAAGGCAGGCCAGGGCTAGGCCAGGGCTGGGCCAAGGCGGCCTTCTGCCAAGTTTATCCCCTTCTCTACTTCCGTCCCAGAATGCCTTGCCTCCTTCCTATTCCCAGAATTCACCTGTGTCCCTGTGATTCTATCCAGGAGACTCTTAACCACGGGGGTGGAAGGGGGAAGAAGGCCTAAACATTTTTACAGGAAAACCTTTGCTCTTTAAAAATTCACCAGACAGTACATTGACCACCACAGAATGTTCTTTTATTTTACGTAACAACCTGAAAATGCGATGATCAAGTCATGGCATGCTCTTACTAACCTCTTCCCTCTCCTTTGGTTGGCTTCACCTGAGGTAGCAGCTTTGTGACCTCCCCTGACCTCCACATGCATTGATAGCTTCTGGGGCTAGGGTGGCTATTCAAGCTGTCATGATTTCCCAGCCAGTGGGAAAGGGAATTGAAACAGAAAGCAACTCATTTCCCTTTGTTAAATCCTTAGTTTATTTATTGAGTTAGTTTGTTTGTTTCTGTGATACTGGGGATGGAATGCAGGGTCTCTCACAAGCCAAGCAAGTGCTCTGCTGCTCAGTTACATCCCTGACTCTCTTCATTTTTTAATCCTGAGACAGGGGACTCACACATTTTCTCAGGTTGGCCTTGGCCTTGTGTTTACCCCGCCTCAAGTCTTCCAAGTAACTGGACTTCCAGGCGTGGGCATGAGCCAGGCACCAACTAAACACCTTCCCTTTTAAGAAAGTAACAAAGAGTCTGCACTGACAACTTAAAGAATTGCTTGCATGTCAGGGGGCATAATTTAATCAGATAAATACATCGTGACTGCCTGGGGCACAGAGAATGTGAGCTGGTAAGATGCTCAGTCAGGGTTTCCCACACTGAAAGGAAAATCAACAGAATAGAATCTGGAAACCATTTAGCAAAGGTTGATAGATGGATATAGATAATAGAGAGGTAGATACAGAGAGAGATAAATGGACAGATAAATGGGTAGGTAGATAGACAGACAGAGCGTTTGTTTTTTGTTTTGCAATATTGAGGATTGAACCCAAGGTCTTTGTACTGAGCTACATCCCCAGCCTTCTTTAATTTTTTATTTGGAGACAGAGTCTTGCTAAATCATGAAGTTATCCAGACTGGGCTCAAAGTCATGATCCTCCTGCTTCAGTCTCCTCAACAGATGGGATTATAGGTGTGTGCCCTCATGCCCAGCTTACATTATTACTCCATTGATTATATATATTTTTTTGTTTTGTTTTGAGACAGGGTCTCGCTCTGCAGCCCAGGCTGGCCTGAATTCACTATGGAGCCCAGGCTGGCCTTGGACTCACAGCAATCTTCCTGCCTCAGCCTCCCGACTGCTGGGATTACAGGCATGCGCCACCACGCCCAATTTATGTGGTGCTGGGGAATAGAACTCGGGTACTTAGCACTTGACTTATCGCTTGCTCAAGCTCTTTAACTGCTGAGCCATTCCTCCAGCCCCATTGATTGGTTTTATTTGTTTATTTATTTTGGTCATATTGCTTTGGAGAAAATAGCAAGAATGTTTAGAAGCAATATTTCACCTTCCAAATTCCATACAAAATTATATATTTTTTCCTACATGTTATGTTTTTGAATATTCAGACTATCATCACCAAGCTAGCAATCAATTACAATGCATTCTGCTTTTTTCCTTGTCATTCGAGGTTTTTTTTTCATTAGAGATGGAAATATATATTTTTTAGAGACAGGGTCTCGCTCTGTTGCCCACGCTGGTCCTGAACCCATTATGAAGCCCAGACTGGCCTTGGACTCACGGCAATCCTCCTGCCTCAGCCTCCCGAGTGCGGGGATTACATGCGTGCACCCCCATTCTTGGCTTTTGTAGTGCTGGGGAATGGAACTCAGGTTCTTAGTGCTTGATGTAGTTGTTTGCCAGGCAAGCACTTTAACCGCTGAGCCATTCCTCCAGTCCCTCAGTGGCCATTTTTGGCTACATATTTCCTTAGCCTGTGGCAGCTTTGGTGCTGTAATACATAGTGAGGTACTCCTGTATCATTTATGAAATTTATCTGAGAAGTATTTATACTTGTGTTCGGCAGTGACCTCTTCTCCTTAGACCCGATGTCACAGAATTATAATGAAGAAGGTCGTGTGGAATCTGCAAGGGCAGCCAGACATTGGGTAAGTTTTCTGCTCTGAGTAGTTCATGACCTCCTGGTGCCAAAAATGTAAATGAAAGACTAAAATGCAGACTCAAGTGAGCAGCTGGCATAAGAAGTATTTGAAAAGATATTATCTCTGCTCTCCTCAGGAAGAGTTCATGTAAAATAGTGCTCGGCTTTAAAGTTTGACCTTCTGGAAGAACTTTTATATTCAGAGGTGAAAATCTCAACATAATGGTTTTTCTTTTTCAAACTAGGGTGGAATCTAACGTCCCGTTAGAAGCCTGTTGGCTGACCCTCCCTGAGGACCTGCTGAGAGTATTATCATTCCAGCCATGTCCTCTCTAGATCTTCAAATACATAAAAGCCACAGCTACCTTGTGATCAAGAACAGAAAAATATCACTGAAAAAAAAAACTCAAAGTTAGCTTACTAAATTAGATCATTAGCTGTCAGACATATTTTGAGTTTGGTTAAACTCAACTCAAATTCCCTACCCAGTCCCTTAACTTCGCAGTTGTCCCACAGGTACTTTCGATACCCCAGTGGCGTGCCTATAATTGTGCAGCCAGCAACAGCCTTCTGTGAGCTTAGCATGAGAGATTTCTTTTTGACTGAGTTTATAAAATTGTCAGATTAGCACAAGAACAGCAGTTTCCCAAGGAGTAGGAAAGAGGGGAAAGAACACCTATATTTTCCTGTAACTACAATTCATTTTTCGTTTTAGAAATGAAGTTTTAGACTGAAGGTAGAGTTGATGGAAGAGAGGAAGAAAACATACCAGCTTTTCAAGAAACCGGTTTTTACTCAATATGCCAGCTGTCTGGAGCATAACTTTACTGCGTACTTTTCTTCCTAGGTGGGATAACAACTCCCCAAAGATGTCCACATACTAAGATGAAGATGTCTGGGTCTTGGGAATGTTACCTTACCTGGAAAAATGGGCTTCATAGATGTGGTTAAATCAAGGATCTTAAGATGTGGTCGGCAGGCCTGCAATCCCAGTACTCTGGGAGGCTGAGGCAAGTTCTAGTCCAGCTTGGGCAACTTCGTGACTTAGTGAAACCTGGTCTCCAGATAGAAAAAAAAAAAAAAAGAAAGAGCTGGAGATGTAGCTCAGTGTAAAGGCTCTGAGCTTAAACCCCAGTACCACATACACACACACACAAAGAAGGAGACAATGAGGAGGAGGAGGGGTATGATGGTTCACCTTGAGTGTAGACTTGAGAGACCCAAGGCCATTTAGTAAAGGATGGCTCTGGGTGTGTCTAGGGATGTCATGGAGGTGTGACCTTGAGGGACCTACCGACTCCCTGGCCCCTCCTGTCTGGCTTTTCTCTTGCTCTCTACTTCCGGATACCATGGGCCAAATAGCTTTTCTCTGGCATGCCCATCTGCCTTGGAGTCAGGCAACCAGGGACAGAAGCTTTCAACACTGTGAACCAAACTAAGCCTTTTCTACCTTAATTCATACATGTCAGACATTTTCTCCTAGCAACAAGAAAGATTATCAATACAAAGAAATTATCCTAGATTTTCCCGTAGCCCAATTATCCTTTCTGGCCCAGTGCAAACCAAAAGGTCTTGCAGCCAAGGGGAGAGGCAAGAGAATCACAACCAGTGACGAAGGGGATGTAACTGAGGGAAGCACACACCAGACACACAGACAGACATTTTTGAAAATGCTACTTTGCTAGCTGTGAGGATGAAAGGCATGCCACAAGGCACGGATTGTAGCTAGTCAGACAAAACTAGAAAACAACAGAACAGAATCCAAGACCCTCCAGCAGGGCAGCTCAACCCTGCCAACTCACTTGAAAATTCTGAGCTTTTGAACTGTACGGCAATGTGACTGCATTACAGTAGGCTGTTAATTCTGCGGTAACTTAGCTATAGGATACCAAGATTCAATGATACCAACTCTTAGTACATAATACTCAATTTGTGTGTGAAAACTTAAAAGTATCAGCTAGTGTTAGTATTACCTTATACCTATATCCATATGTATTCTATTAATGTAGTAGGTCTTAGGTTTAAGAGCTTCTATTTCATTATGTTAGAATTCCATAGATTAAGGTGATTGAAAGTTCTCATTTTAACTTTTCTTTATTAAAAGATTTTTATTTTTAATAAAAGTTCTCATTTTAACTTTTTTCATGTTAGGACCTTTTGTGTTATTATTTTTGTGCATTTCATAGGAGGGACACCATGTATAGTCAGTCTTTTGTGCTTGGTCCATTTTGTTTTATGCTATGCCTCTATTAGTTATGCAAATGCCTTCGACTCAGTTTGCGGTAGTCGGAGATTATTCCTATTTTCATCTTAGTATTAATTTCTACTGTGCTTTGTTGTGGCTGGAAAACTCACTCCAGTACTATTTCAATCCTTTGAATTTGTTGAAGAATTTTGTCATATGATCAACAAACCCTGAAAAAGAACATGTAACTTGATACTGTGAGGTGGAATGTTGTCATAAAAACTATTTGGATCTTTAAAAAAATTAAAATGATATATTTTTTTTAAATCAGGGGTTTGCACTTGCTAGACACATGCTCTAACCACTGTGCTGTTCCTCCAGTCCCTTGGTCTCTTTGGGAAGTCTTTACCTGTGCCTATAACTTCAAGCACTTCCTCTAGGTTTTCCTTAGCAGTTTCAAAATCTTAGGTCTTAACCTAACACTTTAATCCATTTTGAATTGACTTTCCCATGGAGTGACAGCTCGGAATCTAATTTCAGCCTTCTACAAACGGATCTCTAGTTTCCTCAGCACCAATTGTAAGAGGCTGTTTCTTTCTTAAGTGTTTTTGGCTTCTATGTCAAGTCACACAGCTGTAGTTGTGTGAGTTGGTTTCTGTGTGCTCTATTCCAAGTCACTGGCCTATGTGTCTTTTTGGGTGCCAGTAATATGCTGTTTTCGTTACTGTGGATTTGTAGGATAGTTTGAAATCAAGTTCTGTGGTAGCTCCAGCCTCACTCTTGTTTAGAATTGCTTTGGCTCTTCCGGGTCTTCTGTGCTTCCATCTGTGTCTTAGGATCATTTTCGCTAGTTCTGTGAATAATGTTACTGCTACTTTATTGGGGTTACAATGAATCTGTAAATCACTTTTGGTAATATGGCCACTGTAACAATATTAATTCTGTCAATCTGTGGGAGGCCTTTCCATCTGGAATTTTCATTATAAAGGTCTTGCTCCTCATTTGTTAGGCCTATTTCTAAATATTTTTGAAGCTATTATGGGAAGAGTGCTTTCCTGATTTCTTTCTTAGTGAGCTCATTATGGATAAATATAAAAAACATATTGATTTTTGCATGTTTATTGTGTACCTTGCCACTTTGCTGAATTTTTCAGATCTAAAAGTCTTCTAGGTAAAAGATTATTTTGTCAGTCAACACGGATTATTCAGCATCTTTGTTTTTTCTATTTGTGTCCTTTTCATATCTTCATCTTGCTTAATTGCTCTGCATAAAACTTCCTCATAAAAGCCAAGCAACTGCCTTTCCTAAGAACTTCCGCTTTCCTTAACTACCTTGGAGAGCCCTACCCTGTTCACTAGGCTAAACAGACTCCCTTGATTGTGAGCCTGTCTACTTCTGCTGTTTTGTATTTCATCATACTACTGCCTGGCATAACATATACCTGAGTATTAGTTTTCTTTGACCCCGCCTCCCGGCCTACAGCTCCACTGAGCGCCAGGTACCCTGGTCTATCTGCTCTCTGATGTATCCCCAGGAATAGGACAGATAGTACAAAACAGTATTTATTGCACTCTACTGAATATAAAATAAAAATACAGTATACCACACTTTCATATAGAGAACACAGTTTTCTGGTCAGAAATGTAACTACAGGTGATTCGTATTTTTCAGGATTTTTAGAACCCAGCAGTCTGTTTTTATTAATAGACAAAGAACGCCCTCTACTGTGCTGCTGGGCTATACACACCTCTGCAGGGTTTGGTTTAGTTTTTGTTGTAATCAAGTAGACAACTGTTTTAATGAACTTGAAGACTTACAACCTTAATTGCTTTAAAAATAAAAAATCCATTTCTAGAATAATGAGGAAGTAATGTTGTGTTGTTGAATTCTGCACATTTTCAAAATGACTACTTACTCCTTCAAATTTTACTTAAGACAGGAGTAGGACACATGGAACTTGTAAGCCAGAGATATTTCAGTGGATATCAGAGGCCCATCAATGGTGAATGGATAAAGAAAATGTGCTATATATACACAACAGAACTGAGCCACATAAAGAGTAAATTTGGGTCATTTGTACAAAAATCATGGAGTTTTGCCTATAACATTAATATAGATTGGATGCAGGAGGTTAAATAGTGAATGATCTCTCATATGAGAAAGTGAAAATGTAAATAAAATTGAAGAGCAAAGTAAAGGAGATATGTTAGGAAATAGGGAGACTGATTTTTTGGAGCTAGGGAAAGCAGTCTGGGGAAAGGGGAAGAGAGATGGCTGGGTGAAGGATGTCAAAAATAATCCAGATATGATTTTATACACACACACACAAACACACACATATATATATGTGGGTTGGGAGTGCATAGTGAGGCAGAGCTGCTCAGCTCATGACAGCTAGAAAGTGAGAAGAGGCAGAGGGACAGCCCAGGGTCCCAATATCCCCCGTGACCTCACTTCCTTCCCTAGGCCCCATCTTGTAAAAGGTCACCACTTCTCAGCAATGCCATCAGCTAGGGACCAAGCCTTCCACACCTAAGCTCTTGGATGACATTTAACATTCAAACCTTACCAAAACACTTGGCTGTTCTCATATGTGAAAGTAACAGAAGAACGCTCCCCAGTGGTGGAGCTGGGCCTCGGAGTGCAGAGGTGTACTTGGCTTGCAGAAGGTCTAGTTCCATGTCTCAAAATTGGCTACATAGTGTAACCACCTGAGATCACCGAAGACTATTAAACAACCAAACCACTTTGCTAAGATTATTTAATTTCCTTCCCATCTTTAGACCTGTCAGTTTGTCAGCTTGGAATTTTGCTTTTTGCCTTGTCGAAGTGAGTAATCATAGGGGACAATTTTGCTTCCTTCTCTCAAAACCATATGGAAATACCTGGAGACCTTGTTGATTTTCACAGCTGTCAGTGGAGAGAGTTAGGGATCAAGTCAACAGAAGCCAACTACTGCTGAAGATCCTGTGAGGCAAAGGACAGTTGCCCCAAAACCAAGAATTAACTAAGCATTAGTACCCCCGAGATTGGGAGACTCGATCTTAATAGACTGACTAAGCTCCACAGCAGAATACAGGATAGAAGATATGAAACTAAACATACTATTTCAGGTCTCAGCTGCAAAAACATTTGGCTTTTGGCTCTGAAGCAGGCTGTCAAGTAGATTTTCGTAGATGCCTTCTCCAAGCTGTAGGAACGAACATTGCATTTCTAGTTTGATGAGTTTTCTTTTTATTTTTAAAAATGGTTGTTGAATTTCAAGTGTTTTTCTCCATCAGTTTAGATGTTCACTCTTTCCCTTTTAGTCAGTTAATATGGAGAATTGCTGATTCACTTTAAATATTGAAATGCATGCCAGGAACAGAGTCCATCCGACTTACATATATTGCCGAATTTAATTTGATAATCACTTAGGATTTTTACATTAATGTTATAGAAGATACCCATTTTATTACTTTCCTTAGATATTTGGTGGAAGTCACCAGTGAAGCCCAGTTAGGCCCAGATTTTTATTTGCCAGAGATGTCTATGAACTCAATTCCGATAATGTGATTATATGTTACTATTACTGCTTAGGTTATCATTCTGTTCCTGCTAGAGTTAAGCTCGTTTAGTAGTTTCTGTTTTCTATGGAATTACTCATTTTATCACTGTCCTATTTATTGACACAAAGTTACATTTCTTCCTTATTTATTTTGGGTGCTGGGGACTGAACTCAAGACCTCCCATTTATTTTTATTTTAACATCTGTAAGGACTGTGATGATAGCCCGTTTTTTTATCTCTGGTATTAGTAATTTATGTTTTCTTCCTTTTCTGTATTAGTATGGCTAAAATTTTAGCATTTTATCCATTTTTAAGAGCCAGGTTTTTGTTTCGTTAAGTTTGTCTATTTTTAAAGTTGTTCTGTTATCTATATAATTCCTTTCTCTGTCTACTTTATGTTTAATTTAATCATCTTTAATTTCCTAAGGAGCTCAGATCATTGATTTGAGGCCTTTCTATTTATCTAATGGAAGCATTTAATGCTATAAGTTTCCTTCTAAGCAATAAGTTGAATATAATCTACACATTTTGACAGGTTGTTTTTAAATTTTAATTGAGATTAAAAATATCTTCTAAATTTTCTTGAGAGTTCTCCTTTTACCTAAATAGTTGGGGATTTGCCAGATATGTCTCTGTTATTTATTTATCCACTAATTCCACTGTGATTGGAGAACACAGTTCATGTGATTTCATGCTTTCAATTTGCTGCTTGATGGCAAAGAATATTTTCTGTCTTGACAAATATTTAAAGATCCCATAAACCTCACATGTATGCTGGAGTGTTCAATAAATGCCAATTAGCTTAAATTGTCCGAGAGTGTTGCTCACGCTTTCTAGATCCTTGATGACTTTGTTATCCCATCAGCCACTGGGAGATGATTTTCTTGTTTCAGTGTAATTCCTTGTTTTCTGTCATTATTTTCGGTTACATCTTCATGTTTAAATTTTTGAACCATATGAAATTTATCCAGGCATATATAATTAAATGAAGATCTAACTTATATTTCTTCTTTCAGCACCAATGTATTTCATCATTAATATATTTTAGGTAGCATGGAAAAGATGGTTAGTATTTTAAAAAGAAAACATTATTTTAAGCAATATATGTAATACATAACAGACTCTACAGTATCTTTCAAACTAAAAAAAAAGGGAGTTGTTATAGTGGAGAGAAAATAAGATAGAACAATAGAGAGAAAAGTTTTCAAAATACATTTTTTAAATGACAACATACCAGCCCTGTATACAATATACAGTGATTACAAATACTGTGTCTTTTCTTTTCTGGCAAGAATACCATCTCCTTGAATAACCTGTCCAACCTAGAAATATTTCTGAAGCTGATTAGCTGATCATCTTTCAAAGTAAAACAAGCAAAAGCTAGGGCCGAAAGCCAATGATTTACTTTACATAGGAAGGTACTCTGTTTCTGGGGCTTTTTCTCAAAGTTATGGCATAACCTAATTCCGTATCTGAACTTCCTGAGATATGCTGCTTCTTACTAGATTATTTATAATTAGCATTCAACTTTTCTGAATTTACTTAAGTATAAATGTGTATTTTGTTTTCTATTCAGAACTTTCATACCAAAGTGAGTTCTCTATATTGTTTGTAAAGGGATCTGTAAGAACTGGCATCTGAGTTCTAGCACTTGGGTTTCTTTCTTTCTTTCTTTCTTTCTTTCTTTCTTTCTTTCTTTCTTTTTAAAGAATAAATAGAATGGGTCTTTATTTACAAAGAATTGAGCAGTAAAAGCTCCTGCTATGTGGCAGGAGTTCTCAAGAGGACTGTTTCCTAGCATTTGGCTTTATATCTCCAAAATCTATGAGGAAAAGCAAAGAGAAGAAAGAAATCCATCAAAGAACAACACAAAAAGTAATTATGAAACTTTTTATGTTTATCACGTAAGCTTTGAAACTCTACTTTAAATCCCAAGGACCAACTTCCATGAAGAATTACACAGAATTTGAGTTTTAATGTAGGGTGCCATAGAACAGTGAAACATTCCTTAAAATAACATTCTTAAATCCCAAATGTTCTTGTTTTTAGAAGTAGATTTTTTTCTCCTTCAGATAAATTATACATATGTTATAGATTTTTTTTTTTTTAGCTATACCTGCCTGGGTGTAAAATCTAAACAACTCTTTTGCTGGCCCTTTCTAGGTACTGATCCGTCCTCCCTACCAAGTGCTTTTACTTTACCAACCTGCCCGCAGACCCTCTCTTTCACAGGACTGAGACACTGATGCAGTTCTCTCCTCCGTCACTCCATTCCTGATTTCGTACCTTGGCCTTTGTAAACAGCATTCTTCACACAAATCATCTTCACAGGGTAGCTCTGCCTAAGGTGAATCTGTCTTTCATGCAGAAGCCTCCCAGAATCCCCTGCTTCCTTCTACTTCAGCCCATCTTATCAGGCATGCTCTCTGTTTATGGCCTTTGTACCTGGTACTCCTTCATCATGGGTGTAACCATGACATTCACTCCCCAACATCTGTTCAGTATCTGCTTAAATGCCACTCGCTCAGCCAGGCCACCCCGTTCATCCCATTAAAACTGTACACTGTCCTGCTCTTCACCCATTAACAGTACGCTCTTATCTCTTTCTTTATATTTTCTTTTCCATAAAACTCATCTTCTAGTATGTTTAATATACTTACTGGCTGATTTCATTTTTGTTGGCCTTCTGCCCAGCATAAAAGTTGGGGTCCTGCATAGTTCATTCATGTTGGACTCAAAGAAGTGCTTCATACCGAACAGGTGCTTAATAAGCATCTATTGAATAAATTGTACCTGGAAGTACAGTACAGAGACAGTACAGCTTCTCCCTTCCTCCCTCCCTTTCTCTCTCTCTCTCTCTCTCTCTCTCTCTCTCTCTCTCTCTCTCTCTGTAGAGCTTCTTATTGTTTCCTTACCAGGACCTCACAAGTCCATTTGGACATAACGACATTGGTCCCACTTCCCCAGGGAAGAATTCAATAGGAATTCCATCTTCCCAAAGCCCCACCTCTGAGCCCATGATGTTTTTAGGGGACATTCTAAATCTAAACAATAAAAACTACAAAATTAATAGTATAATCAAGGTAAATGCAATTTGAATAAAATGTTTTAACACAGAACCTTTTCAAAACTGATGGTTTTTAATGACAAATACAGCACTAGTAAAGCTCTTGTGCACATCTTTTATGGTGTGAGACATACACAAATATGTGAGTCAAATTAATAGAACTCAATTAATAAGAATACAATTTGATTTATCCCATAAAGGCTATGACTTCAAAGACTCTTAAAAATGAAAAAAAAAAAAGAGGAGAAAGTTTCTCTTGGAAAATGACAAAGGAGTTAACGGTATAAAAGTCACTTTGACTAGAGAGGGAAAATAACATATATTAAAATCCCTCATAACATAAATCTTACTGCAAACATAATTCTTTTAAAGACAACATAGAAAGAGAAAAACTTCAAAGGCAACATGGCTTTCTCTTTTGGCATATTAAAGACTACATTTGGCTAATGTTTGCTAAATTATAAGATTTCCTACTTGATAAATTCCTGCAGATAGCACAAAGTCTTATTTTTAAAAGGTCATATAAAAAAGTAGAAATCAGTTTCCAGAAGAGCTAATATTGGCCGTTGGAAAAAGTTATTTTTTAGATTATTTCAATATATTAACATAAGAAAATTCCCTTGATAAAAGAATTTTAAACCAATTCTAGAGATTTAAAAAAATCACCATTTGGCTGAGATTAATTTTCTAAAGCCAAACAAAAAGCAATCTCCTCATCCCTCCAGTCCCCCCCAACCCCACAGAGGGACTCGTGTCCTTCTTATGCTCCTAAGGTATATTTTGTTTTGTTTCGCTTTGTTTTACAAAAACAGGTTTACCACCTACTGGAATCCCAGCCCAGGAACCAGCCTGTGAATGTGAGTGGCTCGCGGCCCTGTTTTACGATGACAATTGGAGTCCTCTTATCTCTTCCAGAAGGATCTGTCTCAAGGTACATTTTGGCTAAAAAGAGTTGTGAAGACATAATTTCAGTTAGTTTTGGTTGAACTAAAGCAATCACAGAGTAAAAAATTCTTTCAATAAGACAATGAATTAAATTTTCCATGGTCCCTCAGTAGTCAAACATAACCAATTTTTTTATTGATTTCTCTCATCTACTTTGAGAAGAGTCATTATGAAGTGTCATTATTGCCTGAAATAAACCTGAGTTTTATGAAATTATTTTTTTGAAGTCATGATTACTATACTTTTCAACAAAAAATAAAATGGTACCAAAAGGAACAGCATTACTCAAAAGGACTTTTAAAAAATCTAGGTCATCACAGTTATGAACCACGGCCTTATTACTTTCATAGCAAAATAATGCCTTATATGAATTTAAGTATCTCAGAAATAAATAATATTCTAAGATAGACAAAATATTTTCTCATGCTCATTATGAAATTCTTCAGTTTTAACAGATGCTATTACTCTTTTGATAGCTAAGCTATTTCTTGCTTTTGACATAAATTTTTGGGCTGTGTGTAAGAAAAAGCAGAAAGCAGACACTTTGATAATAACTATGCCAGGTCCCTGCCCCATTGTCCATGGCATCTGCTTACCAGACTTCAGTGATTCTTTTTTCTCAACTTCATTGGCATCGTTGCCAATCCAAATAAATATCTGAAAAAACAAGAACAATGCGTCACGTTTTTGGAGCATTGATTCCAGGCAAGGCCCTGAGCTAAGTGCTGTACATACATGGCTTAATTCACCTACATAACAACCCCAGAAGTGAGGGAGGTGGCAGTGGGGGGCCACATGAGTTTCATCTCTTTCCCAACATTTGCTCCCATTGAAGACATCTAAAGTTATATCCAGCCAACCTGATACAGATTTCACATAAGTGTTTAAATATCAAAGTTTTAAAATTAAATTTAAAAGTTCTCATATATGCTTGGATTATAGGTATGTGACAACATGCCTGGTTCAGATTGACTCTTTCGATGCTGGAAAGTTCTCTTGAATTATACTTAACTCACTTTACAGTCATTTATGGCAGAGCAATTTTGGTCCAAGTTTTGCAGAAAGTGCTGGGGTGCTTGTACAGTGCAGGGCACAGGGCACACTGTGACAGCACAGTGATAGAAATAAAATTGTGACTTAGAAAATGAAAATGAACCACTGCATGATGAGAAGCTGGGACTGGATGCGCGACTCAGATAAAATCACCGCAGACCACAGGCTAATGAGTAATTTAACCAAATAATGTGTCCGATGGAAAGAGACCTAAAAGCAAAGAGTTTTCTTGCTGATTCTGAAACTAGGTCTCATTCAAATACAAGTTTCACACTTCTTCTATACAGTTTAACATATTATTTTTCTCACTTTCTGTTGTTAGTTTGCTTAGAGTTTTTGAAAACTTATCAGATTTCACGTATCAAATCATCATCAGTATTTTCCTAAATTAACATAGATAAAATACTAATGTATTTTACTGTTCTGATTCAAATCTATTTTGTGCCTGTTTCTTTGGGGGGCAAAGGGCTATCACTTCTTGTCAGATTTCAAGAGAAATTTTCAATAATTTGGTCTCTCTCAAGGCACTGCACAGATTACTCTATGTATAAGTAAAAGGAGTTCATGAATAAATTAGGAGGAGGAAGTATATTTTACAAATAAACGAAAACCAGAAAAAAATTGTCTAAAACTACAGACTGAAAGACACGAGCTGTGGAATTAGTTCTACAGTTAGAAGTCAAGACGCCCTGCAAATTCAGTTTTTGTTGAACTGTGTGAGTTTCCTTTGAAAACAGTAAATCCTGAGGCACGTCTGAGAGACTCGTCACTTGTCAAAGCAGGTTCTGTCAGTCCCCAGCCATGACTGCATTCTCATGTTAGGAACAAAGCGCAGCTTCTACCTGTTCCCACACATCTAGCAACATGACGTCATCTTCTGCCAAGTCGTCCTGAGTGAACTCCCCTGGAACCTCTTCAATCTGAAATAAATAAAAATCTTGTGACAAAACAGCACAGCTGGAATTTCTCTGATATACAAAGACATATGCCTTCCAATATTTTGGAGGACAGTGAAAAACTTTGGTAGTCATATTTTATTTTATTTTTTGTATAACAAAGACTTAAATAATTGTTCATCGATTTACTCAGTCCTCACAAACTGGTGGTATGGTTTGGCCAGTATAGTCCTAGTCATACACACTGTATCTGCATGCCTCTAGGAAGGAGATGGACAGCCAATGTGACCACAGTTATCTGCACCAGCAGTTCCTCATGACAAGTAGCTTCATAGATTTTGCTGCTTGCTTCATTTCTAAAGACATTTCAATATATGGCCTCAGTATTAATCTATCTTTCAGTCTATAAGTCAAAAAGAAATAATAAGTTAATAGATCTGGACATTTTCAGAAATCAGCAGTCATCGATAAGATATAATGTTGCATGTGCAAAATTTCCCTGACAATTTCTAATGGTGAAATTGTGTTCTCTATAGTTTAATCTATGCAGTACCATTGGGCATGCATTCAAGCTCAACATTATTAGGGAATCCTGTGTAACCCATCTATTGTGGTTTGAATCTGGAATGTTCCCCAAAAGTCTCATGTATTTGAATGTTATGGATTGTCTATGCAACCATGTGCTGTTGGGAGATTGGGGCCTGGTCTGGAGGGGTGGATTTCAGGCATGTAAATTGGATTACCACACCTTCCACATCTGGAAGGGGTGGAATGCTGACGCTGGGCCCAGGAGGGTGCATCACTGGGATGCGACCTGGAAGCATATGCATACTGCTTCATTCTTCTGGGAGGAGACTTGAGTTGATGGGACTTGTTTGTTCCTGTCTGTAATGCTGTGAGGAGCTGCCTTGACCTCTGCCTCCGCCATGTACTCCCATGGCTGCCGGCTGCCCTTGAGTGGACTGTGACCTGAAACTGTGAGCTAAAATAAACCTTTTCTCCCCTAAATTTGTGGATGTTGGGTATGGAGTCACAGCAATGAAAAAGTAACTATGACACCTTTCCTCCTGTCTCTTTGGAAAGCGTTGGACAGGTTAGACTGTGGCTCTCAGGTCTCCACTCTGTCTCTGCCTGGCAATTCCACAGTGGAATCAAGCAGTTACAGCTGATTATGACTTGGTCATGTCATATTAGAAAATGTGGGTCAGCAGGGGCTTCTCATGTCCCAGGCATTTGTCACCAAAAAAACTGGCTTAAACCCAATCTGCAGACCAGGCTGGGCCCAGACTGGATAAACCCAGTCTCAAGCAACCTCCAGACTTCTAGGTACAATTCATGTTTGTTGTACCCTGGTGATATTTGGGGATCCTTTCATAAAAGCAAAAGAAACTTTCTTGCATTATCTTTTTACAGAATATCTGCCAATGACATAATGGTTTTAAAAATCCAAAACCAAAAATATCACTTACTCAGTTCCAGGCATTGGTCTAATCTTTTGTATGCAATAGCTAGTTTCATATTCACAACAACCACATGAATAATTAATATGACTTTCTTCATTTTATAGATGAGAAAACTATAACACAGGAAGGATAAAGACCATGCTAAGGTCACACAGCCAGTAAATGATATTTTAGAAGCAGGTTGGTTCTAAAAGCCAAGGTTTTAACCAGCAGGCTCTGCTGTCTTATATGAACCTACATATCTAAATTTGACTTTATATGGGTGATCACAGAACCTTGTTAGTAACTGTCCTTTTCTTTAAACTGTGAAGGGGGTGGAAGAGATTCCAAATACCCAACAAGAAAATGAGGAAGTATGAAGGAAATGTATATTTGTCATAAAGGCAAACATGTCCATGATAAAAAAAGCCATCAAAGACTTAGAGGCTTTTTTAAAAAAATGTGACTAAGAACAAATCCTAATTATTTATTTTTTAAATATATATCTTCTTTGGAAACAAGCATGTGATTTACAGCAGAATTAGGAGACAAATTATACAGGCACACGCCAAAAAATGAAGTTGTTTAGATGTAAGATCCAATTAATAGTCAAAACAACAAAATTGTCAATTTTTCTTATGACAAGCTTATAAAACAGGACATATAAGGACTTCCTACAAGGGAGGTTACCAAACTGGTGTTTGACAGCTGTATATTTATCATAAGCCACCACTCAGTCTTTAATTTTTCAACCAAATCATGGATAAGCCTGAAAATGGTTTGTATTGGACATAATACATAGATAGTTTCTTCTTCAAGTCTTTTAATTCGAGCCATACGTTACCTGAGAAAGTACTTAGGAAAATTTCTTATGTGCATGTTAGAAATGAAGCTTGCACTTACCAGGAAGTGTTGAGAAGAAATATGTAGATCACACTTTGTAAGGAGAAAGGAATTCATCCTTCAACTTTACATAAATGCCTGGCATGTCAAAGCCAGTGGACTGTTTCTGGTTAAATTGAGGTGAGGGGTGACATCGAAGGATGATTTTTTTAGTGCCCAAAACCAAACCAATATTGCACTGGCATGGACTGTATGTTTGTGTCCCCCCTAAAATTTACAGGGTGAAGCCATAACCTCAGTGGAACGGCATTAGGACATTGGGGTTTTAGGAGGTGACCAGGTGTGGCTAAGGTTGCCAGTGAAAGCCCATGAAGGAGTCAGAAGAGAAGACCCACGATCCCACTTTTAACCAGGTGTGGATACAGTGAGACCAAGCAGCCCTGACCTTGGATTTCCTGGCCTCCAGAACTGTGAGAAATAAATGTTTCGTGTTTAAACACTTCCTCTGCAGGAGCCTGAACTAAGACATGAACACAAACCCTTTCATTTGACTTTAACTTCCTGGAATTCAAAGCCTACAAATGACTATAAAATAAAATATTCCTATAAATTTCCATCCATTTGCAGGTAGCCTTTGCAGGTTTCTGTGATTTTTGTCCAATGATTCTAACAATTCCATAATATTTTTCATCCGATCAAAATAGAAAATGTTTTTAATCTCCTGGTAAACTGACATGTAAAGCTTATAGCCAGAAAAGAAATGACTGTTGCCTCCAAAAAGTACCTAACTATTCAATTAGCAAGCCGCAGCACGTACAATTCATACACCAACTGCCAAATGCCGATACAGACGTAAAGTAGCTACTTTAAAGCACTTTGATATATACATATGCTACTTTCCAGCATTCCTAATACTTCCACCTTCATTACCTCACTGACTCTTAAGCGACCTACAGAGAAGAAAGATTACCACCTGTGGTTTGTCCTTGAGCCCAATAATCCCAGCTGTTGTTGGCTACAAAGTGGTAGTGCCCAACAGGGAATACTCTCTGTGTTGTTGGGCTCTATTTCACCTCTTCTGAAGACACTTACAATGAACCTTCCAGTTTTGTTGGAGCAGCCATAAAGCCGGGGTGGATGGTCTTCGGCCTGCGTCTGCAGCAGTGGCGAGGTCTGGTAGTCTTTCTTCCCTCTGAGAGCATTCCAGAATTCCTCTATGGAAAGCACATGGAGTTACTCAATACATATTCAGGAGAATATATGGTTGACATCGTTTCATATTGGCTTTATATTATTATCTCATCTTTTCCTGTCATACTAGGGATTTGTGATACCAGAGCCTTTGTTCTGAGTTATATTCCTGGACTACTTTTATTTTTGATTGTGAGGCAGGGTCTTAGTGCTGGAATTACAGGCCTATGCCACCAGTCCAGGTTTATGATCTCATCTTAAAATGTCAAGGAGTTGCTTAAATGTACCAGATGCCGTCACTCACTTCTGTGACTGATGAAGGCATTCTCCACTCCCTTCTATCAAGAAAAATGACTTTATGAAAAGAGGCCATTAGCAAGTATATCAAATACAAATTCTGGCTATGGTCGCTGGCTCCACAGCACACACCTGGCTCCTCGCCCTCCTGAATCCTTGCAGGAGTACACCTGAGGACATTTGCCACGTACTCCGCTCCTTTCTCCTCCTCCTGCGTTGCACCTTTTCCTATCCAGGTGTAGCCACTGTTGTGCAGTTTCAGGACAAAAACATCATTGGAATTCAATGAGTTTGCATCGACATCAACCTAGAGCATGAAGAAAAGTAATATATGATGCCCAGAAGGTGTGCTTGTGATGAGTCATCCCAGCCTCTGCCCCACCTTAAATTAACCCGGGATGGCACTGTGGCATACGAAACACTGTCACTTGAAAGCTCAACTGTCCTCCGGCAGCAGCACAAGGCTAAGAGAAGGACATCAGTTATACTTAAGCATCAAGAATTGGGGTTTGGAGAAGTCAGAGATACTAGTCAAAGATACCAGAAGGGTAAGAATGGACTCTGAGTGATGACCCAAGAGGTTGCAGTATTCAAAAGAAATACACAAAGCACAGATGTTTAGTTTTCTTTCCCTATTAATGAGAAGGTTTATAGAGTAACCAAAGGAGACCTAAAAAAAAAAACCTAAAAACATGACTGGAGTGTAATGTAAGGGCAAAGAGATGATACGATATAGCCACTAAACATTTCTTCAGTTTTGGGTAAAGTAGAACTCAAATTATGAAAGAGCACTATTAGAGGGTTAAAAACACAGCACTGATGCTCTCCTACCTTCCAACTGAGAAGCCAGCCACACTGCCTGGGATGCGCCAGGTGCGTTCAGAGTTCAGGTCCACATGTCCACAGGGAGCAGGAGGACCTGGCTGAACCTGGGTTACAGCCTGATGGGAGTGGCCAAAAGTGGAATCTCTATGCGGAGACAAGGCACATACAGAGCCTGAAGCCTGATGCTGAGTGTAAGGGTCCTGGACAAGCTTGGCCTATGACCTTGCAATGCTGTGACTCTGTGCCCATCTCCGTGAGAACCTATCTGACTGTATTATGTAGCTACTAGCATGACACGGCGAAGGACCTCCTGCATCACTGTGGAGCTGTGTGTGATGTGTGATTCCAGGACTCAAAGAAGAACCAGTAACCAAGACTGCACCAGAGCAGCCAGGCAGGAGGAGAAAAACAAGAGAGCGGTGATCCTGAGGTCAGCTAAAGAGAACCTTTCAAGAAGGCTTGGGTGATCTGCTGGCCAAAGTGATGCTGCAGGCCCAGCACACAGAGCTGCCAGGGCGAAGGCAATCCACTGTGTGGACAGACAGATCTCACCTTCTCCCCTTGTCCCTTCTTGCAGACAACTCTAAAGAAGAAGGAATGGCTGTTGTGGTTTTCTTTTTCTTTTCTTTTCTTTTCTTTTTTCTTTTCTTTTCTTTTCTTTTTCTTTCTTTTTTTTGAGACAGGGTCTCGCTCTGTGGTCCAGGCTGGTCCTGAATTCACTTCAGAGCCCAGGCAGGCCTTGGACTCGCGGCAATCCTGTCTCAGCCTCCCGAGTGCTGGAATTACAAGCGTGCGCCACCACGCCCAGCCTATGTGGTGCTGGGGAATCGAAGTTGGGTACTTAGCGCTTGGCTTAGCACTTGCTCAAGCATTTTAACCGCTGAGCCATTCCTCCAGCCCCCTGTTGTGGTTTTCAAGACATGCCCCGAAAGTTAGTCGCATTCAAGCAAGCGGTAGTGGTCTTCTCCCTGCACGAATCATGACTCCTGGACCACATTCTATGAGACCCATCAGACATAATAATGGACAATTATGGGACCTGTCCTGGCTTTCAGAACTTCTGATTTCTACTCGAGGTAGCTCTTCATTGGCACAGAGCAAAGCGGATGACAGAACAGAGGAAACAGGAGGCCAGTGCCCAGACAGGTATGAGGTCCCAGAGGAACCAGAAAGCATTAGCATGCCAGGAGACAGAGGCCGAAAACCATGGACAACGACCTCGACTACTGCACTTCGGACAGGCTGGGAACTGAAAGATGGTTTGAAAGGCTGATTGGAAACAAGGCAATGCACCCAGGCAACTGATGGTGTCTCATAAAGCATGCCAGCCCGGGAAAGAGACTGGAGTGTCACAGGACAACAGCTTGGCTGGGTCTTTCATCTGAAAGCCTCTTACATGAGATTTTTACTGTCAATATGACAAAGGTTTTTTAATTATTCTCACTGAACATATGAGAACCCATGCCTAGGATGTTCTGGATGAGATCTATACATGTGCCAGCATTTAAACTATGTGACCAAAGGAGAGAGCTGTGAAGAGGGGCACGACCACGCCTTGCAGTTCCTAGCCCCTTAGAGGCCAGGCAGAGGGAAATCAGTAGAACTGCCTTATGAGGGGCGGCCAGTAGGTCTGGAAGAAATCACAGGGAGTGTACGATGTAAACCGGGAAAACTGGGATCACCGCTCTCTGGTTATTCTCCTCCTGTGTGATATAAAAGTGGAAAGAAAGTGCTCAACAAGACAGTAAAGGCTGGTTGCGGCACACGCTAGTGGGAGGTAAAAACAGGGTCCATTAGTGACCTCGGATTGTGGCAAGAGACGGGCCAGTGGCGAGCTGATAAAAATCACTTCCACAAAGTGATGAGAATGAACATCTGCCTAGTGTGGCTGTAGAGAGAATGGGCGTAAAACAGTGAGACGGGGACAAAGGAAGATACTCTCTCAAGGACTGATGAATGATGGGGAGCTGGAGACGGTCAAGGTCGGGTAAAGAGACAGTTTGAGTTTTTAAGACATCTGTAAATTTCAAAGTAAATGATCCAAAGCATGAGAATAAATCAGTGATAGAAAAGAGAAAGGGGTTTTTGCCTGCAATTGGGATGAATGTATGCGGAAAAATCTAGCAAAACAGCAGAGGGGTATCTTGGGCAGAGGTTGGTGATGGGAGGGTTTTGGCCTAAAACAGGAACCACATTTTTCATTCTATGCAATGAATATTTACTCCATTGTTTACTGACATTTCACTTTATAAAAACTACTAATTTATGGATAACATTGATATGAACTTATAAAACACTTGATCCTTTATATGTAAATTACTAATATTAAGTATTAATTTTTAAATATAAATTTTTACATTAATTTCACTAAGCAGAAAAGAAAGAGAATACACACACATACACACACAGATTCACACATGTTGGAGAAACTGCAGGGGAGCAGATAAGGTGACTTTCTGTGACTTTGTGTGTGATCTCTACAAACTCTGAATCAATTTTCAGCAGAGAGGAGAGGCTACTAGAGATTTGCAGAGATAGGACAGGAAGGACAAGAGGACAAAGAGAACTTACAAACTCCAATATAGGTTTGGAGAATTAATGGAATGTGCATTTTGGAGTGAAAGAGTCAAAGGGCAGGAGGTGGTTGTGAGAGATCTAACAGTTGGAGCAGACTGAGGAGGAGTTGTCATTATTTATTGTTAAGAGCAGGATTTACTAGGAACACACAAGTATGAAATGAAACAGGGTCTGGAAAGACAAGCAAAGCAGAGAATTGGAGGAGTTTCTTCTCTGCTGGAAAACGCCAAAGTGAAGGAGGAGGTGAGACAATGGCTACAAGTATCAAATAAACAAAAGACCAGCAGCCCTGTCCATGACAACACAAGAGGCCTGGCACGAAGAACAGGAGCAGTCTGATAAAAGGACAGAAACCAGAGGAAAGCCAGGGGGACCAAGGACAGCACCGTGTCTGGCACCATCCAGAGGACCTGATAGACGGATTGTCAGTACAACACATCTTCCACTTGAGAAGGCTGCCTGGGAACCCACGTCCTCACAGACAGGGCACAGAGTGAGAAGGTCAAGGGGTGGGAGATTTGGAGAAGATGTCGTGGTGGAGGGACACATGACCAGCCAGGTCTGCAGGGCTGCACTGAATGGCTGGCGTGAAGGGAAGGGCTTGGAGGGGGCTCCAGGCTAGGGGACTGTGCAGGGCAGTGATTTGGGAGAACTGGATTTCAACAGTGATTGATGTCACTGGAACATGAGATGTGACAAGACTGGTCCAAAGAGGTCAAAAGGGCCTCCTATGTTTGTCGTAGGGTCTCCCCATCAGATTCCACCCTTCTCTCTATACGTACTGGTGTGTGGTCAGTCACCTGACCATCACCACTAGTCTTGACCCCGAGCCTTTCTGACTGAGCAAGGGCTGCCTCGTGATAGATTTATTCCAGTGTCCTGAAAGCAAACATGCATGGGTTCAGCACAGTTAGTGCATTCTCCTGATTTTAGTATAGTGGATTCATTATGAAAATGAAAGGAGTTTTGCTTGCCAATAGTGTAACGGCTACTATGTGTTGATGGCTGAGGTCCATTGGGAAGTACATAACTGGGATATATTTTACTTAAGGGGTTCCTACTCCCTAGATCCCAGACCCATGCCAGTCTGCGAACTGGGAGGAACTGGCCCACACACCAAAGATAAATGGTGAGCAAGCAAGCAAAGCTTCGCCTGTATTTGCAGCCATCCCACAATGCCCCACACTGCCACCTAAGTCACGTGCTCATACCAGCAGCACCACCATGAACCTTCCCTAGAGAATTCAATGCCTGGTGATCTGAGGTAGAGCTCAGGCAGTGACTCTAAGCCATCATCCTACCTCTGCCACCTACCTGCCCCCCAGCCACAGAAAAATCGTCTTCCACAAAACTGACCCCTGGTGTCAAAAAGGTTGGAGAGCACTGATTTGTTTAAGTTTGTGGTCTGGTTTCAGTTTCTATTTATTTTTTTGAGACAGGGTCTCCCTCTGTAGTTCAGGTTGTTCCTGAACTCACTACGTAGCCGAGGCTGGCCTCAAACACACAGCATCTTCCTGCCTCGGCTTCTCAAGTGCTGGGATTACAAGCATGTGCCACGACACCCTGCTTATGTGGTGGTGGGAAATTGAACTCGGGACCTTGCACTTGCTAGGTCTGCTGCACTATTCTTCCAGCCCTTAGTGTTTTACTGAATACGTGATTTTTACCTCCACAATTCTGGTAATAGAGGCCAGGTTTCTCCGGACTTGAAAAAGGCGTGTAGGGGGAGCAGGTGCCTGCCCTTCTTTCTTTGATGTTCCATCCTTGTAAATAATGAGTGGTTTGTCTTTGAACAGACTCAGCAGGTGAGCTGGCTCTTTGCCTTGGGAGACTCTGACCTGGGCGAGGGGATAGAGAAATGAAAAAAATATGAAAAGGGTGCAGTGAGACCAGACTGCTTTTCTTTTTATAAAACAATTAGAAAATTAATCAAAAGTCAAGTGCAGGAGGAAAGATGATGAACAGAAAATATAGGTCACTGATAATCAAGCAGCGTCCACATTCGCTTAATAATCTTGCGTCACCTCAGACATAGTGACCCCGATTGCTTCCTGCCTTCAGAAAGTATAAAGGCCTAAGCTTATTTGTCTGTCTCTCCAAAAGGGCTAACATCTGTAGCCTCTGATAAAAATTACTTTCCAGGCAAGAGCCCTGATATTTTATAGATATTTATGCAGCAGATTCTCATGTGTTCTGGAGTCGGTTCAGAGGGTTACACGATGTTCATATGCTTGAAAAATAAAGTGACAGAAAATTACTCTCGTTATTTCTGTATCTCTGGTGCGTGAGATGAAACATTAAAAACTGACAAAAAATAAACTGAGTATACACTTTCAAGTTTGTAACTCTCTTGTAACGTGACAATCATAGATATGCTCAGTATAAGCAACAATTTTTAGATGATCTAAGGACTTTTCGGGGATGAGGAAACTAAAGGTTGCAGAGGGTAAATTATTCACTCAATTTCACCTGCTAACATCAAATGTTGGATGAGAACGTCCTACTTCTTATATAAAATACTGATGTGTTTTTTTATATAAAAAGTTCAATTACTTGGCCAGTTCAATTACTTTTTGCTCCACTCTGACTATGCTATAATTCAACCCTCTCACCAGCCCTGGTCTCTCTTTATTCCAGAGGCCAGAGAGACAGAAACGGTTATATATCAGACACACACACACACACACACACACACACACACACAGACACACACACACACACGGTCACAGGGAGTCCAAGGGAGCCAAAATAACCCACTTCACCAGCACATGACAACTACTAGGTGTTCAAATTAGTCAGCAGGTAAGTATGGAAATACTTCCTCAGTCCTAGTCACTGGGCTGCAGAGAAGATTAAGACGTTAACACAGACTTGAAGAAAATTCATTGCCAAGGTCAGGCCTGTACTGTCGTGTGAAGAAAGAAGAATAAGGTAGAGACATGATAGATTAAATTTTTTCCAATATTGTTAATATACTCCATAAAGAAATGTTGTAACAGCAATACAGGACTTCAGTTTTTTAGACATTATGGAAAACACTGCCACCTTCTGATGAAACTAAAAATTACCATTTTGCTTTCAATTTAGAAAGCAAGTGGATAAAAATTTACCAAATTTCATTAGTGGGATATATACATATATTCTACTATGAAATATGGAAAACGTAAAGTGCAATGTGTATCCTCAAAGTTTTTGAATAATCTGTAAAAACACTTTAAGGATCATCTAATGGTATAGATGACATCAGTTGTTAGCTAGAAATACCACACTCAAGAAATGAGTGTATACTTCATTAAAAAACAGAATTGAGTGTCAGGAATTCAGTCTTTTCAATTTGTCACTAATCAGAGAGCTGATTTTCTGCAAATGTAATATGAACCTTTAAATTTGATTTCACTGGCTTTTTGTATCTACTAACAAATAAATATTAGGATGGAAAGAAACCAGTTAGAAAACCCAACTCCGGCTGCACATTTTCGTTTCTACATTCTGAAGCACATGACTTATCTTCCTATTCAATTATTATATTGGAAGAATCAAGTACATGTTTACAAATATTTCAGAATAAAAACCTTATATACGTCACATAGACTCTCAGCTCGCTTGACACTAGGCACAAGGAAGGTGGGTGACACACCCAGGAAGGGGAGGGGCCACCCCATGCCCTGTGCCTGGAACATCAGTGCGCTGGCCTAATGGGCACTGCTTTCGGTTCCAAGTCCAGTCTGGAAGGCATTCTCCCTGGGAGATGGGAACAGATGCCTTTCCAAAGACCAGCTGGGGAAAATACCCAGGCAGCTGGAAAACACCCAGGCTGCACCGGGAGTAGCTCCAGCTACAAAAAGAAAGTGGGAATGAGAGAAAGAGACAGAGAGAAAGCTCAAGGCAGCTGTGAGGACAAGGACAAACAAGTGTCACTCCTGGTGCTAACAAGGGAGGAGACAGGTGCACTGCAGCCCATTAGAGAGAAACAGGGCTTCCAGTCGTAAGCAGAGACCAAGACGTTCCTATGGCTACTGGGAAGGGTCCTTGGACAGGTAGCAGACACTCCAACACAAACAGAGGAGGAGACAGACGCCGCTGAAGTTGGGGAAAGTGGAAAGGTGGTCGAGCCAAGCTGGGCATGGCCTCGCAGACACAGTGGGAGGGACAGGATGAGACACCGAGACTGCCACTATCTTTTCCTACCTGCCTTTGTATCGATTTGTGTTCTCTCTCTATGTGTATATGTATATACTCATACACATATGTATATATTCATACATATATATGTATATGCATACACACACACTAAGAACTTGGCTTACACTTATACAGATGTGTTATTCTGAATTTGGATTTGATCATTCTCAACAAGGTATTTTTTTTAGACATACCCAAATAAGGAATCCACTCCCTTCCTCCTCCACACCAATCTCTTACCCGCTTCCTTTCTTTTCCCTTCAACCTCCAAGGCTCTCTCCCATCCCTTTTGTTTCTCTTATCTTCTCTCTTTCACTTTGCTTTTCTTTCTCTTTCCTCTCCTCCCATTTCAGTCCCTCTGTTCCACCTCCCCTCACTTCTAGGTGTTGGGCTTTGTTACATTCAAAATTCCAGAAACGATAACTTGCACAGTTTTCATAACTTAAGAGCACATATAAAATACTGCTCCACCTTTTACCTACTAGCTGGAATTATTCTGGTTTTTTTCTACACTGTTGTATTTATTTTCTATTGCTGCTGTTACAAATCAGCATGTATGAATTTCTTTATCTTATAGTTCTGGAGGACAGGAGTCCAAAATGAGTTACAGGCTAATTTGGTCTAAAATCTGGGGTAAGAATTTAGTCAGGCTACCATCAGGCCATGACAGGACTACACACTTCTCTCTAGAGGCACCAGAGGTGAACTCTTCCTTGTTTTCTCTGGTTTCTAGTGGCTGCCTACATTCCTTTGCTAGGGGCCCTTTCCGTGGTCGAAGCCACCAACTAGCAGGCCCTTCCTCACATCCTTCTAACTCTGCCAGCCACCCTGCTTTACTAGTAAGGACCCTGGGATCTCATGGCACCCCCCATCACCCAGACCAACTCCTACTCCAAGGCCTGCCAATGAGCAACTTTCCTTTGCCTTGTTATATGATATTTTCAGATTTTTTAGACAAGAATGTACACGTACCGGGGACACCATTCTATCTCCACACCTGCTTCACAACAGCCAGAGGCGGTAATGTTAACTAAGGCGGAATGCCAAATGTTTGTTATTGACACAGGATTCTAAAGGGAAAAGTCTTTTGAGCTCTTAATGAGTTCGTAGGTTTGCTCATTTATTTTGCATTTCCTTGCTTTCACTTTTTCAGGACTTGTAAAGACAAGCATGGTTTGAGAATGGAAATATTTAAACTTCAAAATAAAAAGAAGTAAATATCAAGAAAATGTCAAATTTTCCACTCCAACAGGGAAGAGGAGCTTTAGATAGAAATTGAGCTGCAGTATTCAGATGTGTGTGAGTCTGAGGGTTAAACGCATCACAACCTGCACAGCCTGTCCTCCCAGGGATCTGTCCAACTGAACAGTCAGGAACGCAGATGTGGTCAACTCGTCTCTCGTGGCATTTGCCCCTTGCCTGGAGGAATGAAAGTACAACACGTCAGCTTGTACTAACATTTTAAGATCTTCTCATACAGGCATTTTAACAGTAGACAAGTTGATACGATAAGTTGTCAAAATTGTTATTGGTTTCAACTGAGTCTAGAATCATCCTATGTATTTGCTAGAAATATACACCACAGGCACTATTTCCATTCAAGATAACGGGCCACAGTTTCTTATATAAGTTGGCCAAATGAACATGTCTCTGAGGCTCCAAATTAGAACTGCACATTTTGGGGGAAACCTGAGTATAAGAACATGAGGCAAGCCCATGGCCTGGGTATCAGCAACATTAATCTTTCTATGAATATACAATAAGCACACAAAAAATATTGATCGGAAGAGACATGACCAGAAGTAGGCAACAGAGAAACTTTATTTTGGCATTCCAGGAATTCTAGTAGAATTTATTAAAGGCTAACTTGTCAAGACCCAGAAAGCTAAACCAACTCAGCTAGTTAGTTCATTTGTAACTCCTCTTTCTAGGGTAACTGGCGAGTGTAACTGTGAATCACATCAAACATTTGGAAGATCTGCCTGCTTGATGAGTGCGTGGAGAGAAAAAGGAAAAAAAAGGAAAAGAAAGCCAACCTCCCTTTACTGGCATTGTTTTTAGCCAACTTTCTCCTGGCTGGCTAGCTAGCGATTATCTGCAGGAACACTCAACTTCCCACTGAAACTCATGACATAACAGTCGCTCTTTGTTTCTAAGTCTGAACTCTATGTATGTTTATTTATTTATTTATTTATTTATTTATTTATTTATTTATTGAGACAAGGTCTCTTTCTGCAGCCCTGGCTCATTCTGTTGCCCAGGCTGGCCTTGTGCACACAGCAATCCTCCTGCCTCAACCTCCATGCCTCGCTGACATGACATGGGGAATCAAACCCACAGCCCTGCACTTGCTAGGCAATCACTTTAATCTCTGTGCTCCGCCTCCAATCCTGATTTCTTCTTTATAAACCTGTGGTGATTACTGCTTCTTTGAAATAGATGCTGAATGAAAAGGAGATTTGCTACTTCACGAGCCTCAGCATCATCATTTTTCAATGTCTGTTCAATTTTAATCACCTGATACTTCAAAAAGGTCACTGATAAAATCTGTTTTATCCTATCATTTCAGAGTACAAGTCATTTCAGGACTAAAAAAGATCTATCTGTATATTCAGAAGCTGATACAATCCTGTCTTTTCCCTTTAACTCTGCCTCCTGAATTTTACTATATCCCTGTACCAAAACTACTACATAAAGAGGAAAACTATTTAATATGAAAGCCAGTCTTCAGAAAACTGCTTAATTTCTAAATGCCTCCTTGCTGGGGCTGGAGGAATGGCTCAGCGGTTAAAGTGCTTGCCTAGTAAGCGCTAAGTATCCAGGTTAGATTCCCTAGCACCATGAGTCCAAGTCCAGCCTGGGCTGCATAGTGAGTTCAGGACTAGCCTGGGCTACAGAGCAAGGCTCTGTCTCTAAATAAAGAAACAAATGAATAAACAAATACCTCTTTGTCACTTTTATGGAAGCCTTGGAAGTTCCACAAACCATTCACCATCAACAGATTGACCTATTTAATATTTGTTATTTTAAATAGCAATGACTCAAGAAAAGGCTCTTGAGCATCTTTTAATTTACATCATTAGTATTTTTAAAATCTGTATATTCTCTTCAAATATCTGATGAATACTTCCAATTGAAAGGAAGAAAACAAAGTGACCACCCCTTGTAGTCCCATTCCCAAAACAGTAGCCACTAAGGACATGGTCCATTTTCCTTGTTTTCTTTTCTTTTTAATTGTTTTCAGCATGGGCCAAACCTGAGTTACTATCTTGATTTCATTTCTGCTCGGAAAGAGCCTGGGGCCCCACCCCATGACCTCGTCACCTTCTCCATTCTCCACAGCCAGTCGTGGTGGTGCCACCTTTTTTAGCAACTTGCCAATGTGTCACACTCCTACCGTCTTTCCATGCTGTCATTACACTGACTTAGACACCATTATTATTTGGCTGGGTTAATGCAACGAATTCCCAGGGGTCTTCTTGCCTCTCTGTCAAACTATTCCTCAGTGGCTAATGAGAATAATTTCTCTAGAAGAGCCAATCACACCACTCCCCTGCACAAACTCTGTGGGTGGCTCCCAGGGCCCTGAAAATAAACTTCATCCCCCACAGCACGATTTCCAAAGCCATTCACCACTTGCATCTTCTAATTTCTCTGGTTTTATCTGTCACTCCAGCCACACATCGCACTCACTTTCTCATGCACTGCTTGGGACAACTTCCTTCTTGGCTGGTCTGTCTTGCTCCTCTTCTGCTCAGGCTTACACACTCGCCTACGAGCCCTTCACCAGTAGCCACGGAGTGAGCTGGGCATCCGTAATTCCCCACAAATCCCACTTTGCTCTTATTGCTACTTCCCTGAGTTCCTTGTTTTATCTTCTTTTGCTCAGTCTAGAGGCTAGATCCATTATTTTTTCTACACTCGAAAGAAAATTAAGAGAAAGACAAGAAGACAAATGAAATAAAGGTTGATGGGGAACAACTAATGTGTTCCTGTAAGTGCTGCACTCTACACAAGTACTTTTTTGAGTTAAAACTTTAGAAAGAGAAATTGTAAACTAAGGACATAACTACACAGAAATAAAGCAAGAGAGACCTATAGATCAACGCTTCAATGTTGCTTCACCAGTTAGAACAGTTGTGACTTTACATTTTCAAGTTGCTTAGCCTGTCTGATCTCATGTTATCCCAGGCCTGTGGGAGGCCAACATAACTTGCCCCATCCTGGGCAAGTTAGCAAGAGCTTGTCTCAAAATCAAAAGCGGGGTGGGGGTGGGGTCAAGAGGAAGGGGGGGGTGCTCAGTATGAAGGCCTGGGGCTCTATCCTCAGTACCGCAAAAACAAAAACAACTCTACTAAGAGCAGATAAAAACAGAGATAATAATTGGAAATAACTAGCATTTGGCTAGTGCAAACAAGCTGCTTAAAAAGATAGTAGCTATCAACTGGTTGTGGTGGTGCATGCCTATAATCTCAGCACCCTGGAAAATTGAGGCAGGAGGATAACAAATTCCAACCCAGTCTGGTCAACTTCATAGTAGGCAATTCTATCTCAAAAATAAAAAAATAAGCTGAAGATACAGCTCAGTACAGAGGCCCTGGGCTCAATCACCAGTACCATGTGCTCCCCTTCCTTCCAAAAAAAGATGTCAGTAAGATGAGGTCTTCACCATAGAACTAAACAAGTAAATGCATCTTGATAGGATACGGAGTGACGTTGGAGTCAAAAAGGTCTCTGGGTACAGTGATTCTCATTAAAGGGATGTACATTAGGATCTCAGGAGCTCCATCACCTGAGAGTGTGACTTATTTTGTGCAGGTGACAGCACTGAGGTTTGTGACAACTGTCCAGGTTCCTCCAGTGTGCAGCCTCGTGTACAGAGGCTTTGCCTAAAGCAGTTAGTCAATCAGTTCAGTACATATGTACCCAGAGGATTCTGTTAAGATGTAAAATCTGCCTTAGTAAGTGGAAGGTGGGGCCTGCACACACCTACACATACACCTACACTTGTAACAAGCCCTACCCATGCTTCTGGGTGCCAGTGCTCCCTGAAGTTTCTTCTTATCTCCTGAACTTAACCAGAGTTGAGGCACTGGTAGCATGAGTCATCAGATTGTAAGGACAGATGGGACTGTCATCCGATGTGAGGTTCACAGAAGAGAAATGTCCCCATATCAGCAAAGATCTGATACGCCCATTAAAAGCTCCTATTACCCTGTAAGGCAAAGGTAGGCTCTGCCCCACTCATTCCCACCCATACTTCTCAGCTTTAACATCATTTTTGAAAATTATTTCATTTCTTCCAGTCCACACAGAAAAATTCTATTTTTCCTGACTTCAGTTAAGCAAAAGAGAATTTTATATTATTATAATTTGTTCCAGAACCCCATGCAGTGGCCCTGCATGAGGAAGACATGTAAATTACTTGGTTGGACACTGGGTCCATCCTCTTTGAGCAGGGCCTCTGACTGAGTAACAGTAACCTTCAATTATCTCAAATTATTATGCAAAACCTTATCGACAGGAACACACTGGCACATTTCCCCCATCACTACTGTGACTTTCATAAGGACAAAGAATAAAGATGCACTAATCTGACTTTCTGGAGTGTGCGACAGAATCACACATTGTACCCTCTACCGAGTTTGCATTGCTGTGGCTTTGTAACTCCTACTGGGATGGCCTCTGTAAATTTTAACAGTAAGAAAAAATGGTATCCAACACTGGTCACTGGACTATTAGTCTGCACAGAAAGTGAAGTATTCAATTACATATCCAGTAAGGAAACAATATTATTTTAGGATTTCAACACTTTTTCATAGAGGTCATAATCTTTATCTAACTACAGTGGCTACAAAACAGTAAAAATCACACTCAAAAAAAAAACTATATACATAATACACAAATCTCACCAGGGCAGCTACAGGATTATTCTAATCCATAGTGCACAAAATTTAATACTTCGGAGCAAACCTGGCCCCTGTGGCCATTGAGCTCTTGTGGAAGTAGGGAACTTACCATGTGTAGATGATCATTCCCCTGGGATAAGTGTAGAGGATAATGTAGCAGTCACCCCCGTAGAATTCACCATAAGAGTTCGGGTCAATTTCAACTCTACCACAGCTTTCTACACGCCATATCTGAAAGGAATGGAATGGGAATATTGCGTGAAATTATTCTTGGACTAATACTTCTGATACGTTTTAAGTAATTTTTAGTTGGAATCTTCTATTAAAACAATTTAAGATTTTTTTTTTAACTAGTTTACAAAGTAAGCAGAGAGGAAAGTTGGTCAAATTGCCAAATGCTGACTTTTTAAGTACTTCCGCTTCTTTAGCTTCCACCATAGTATTTAGCTCAGTTCTGAGTGCGCTGACTAATGAACACCTATGAGTTGATCAATTAGTGAAAAAATTACATCTAGCAGCATAACAAGCTGCTATATTCAGTTCAGAAACATACCTCAACTTCACACCCGTGAACATTTTTCATTAGTTGTGAAATATTATTTTCTCTTCCACTGATTTAAGCCTTGATATTCTTTATTTTCCAGGGCAAGAGCTAGTTGACTGTGACCAAAATATTTTTGGTTTGGTGGGCTGAATGGTTGTACTTCCTGTAAGATCCACAATGAAATTTGACCCCCAATGTGACAATGCTAGCAGAAGTGGCCTTGGAGGCAGTAATTAGGTCATGGGTGTGGGTCCATTATAAATGGGATCAGTGAGTTATGCAAGGGCCTGCAGAGAGCTCTGGGAACCAGGAAGAAGATTCGGGCCAAATGCTGAAGCCATCAAAACCTAAGTGTTAAACTTCTCAGCCTCCAGAACTATGAGAAGCATATATTTGTTGTTGCTTAAGATTCCAGTCCATGGTATTTTTGCTATGGCAGTCCAGACACATGGACAGATGGCCAATAACCCGACATCTCTTTTTTTAAAGGCACTATCTAAGCACAACACTGAAAAGCACTTCTACCCTGACTTCTCACCTTCATCACAGGTTAAGGACACTCAAATGAGACATGAGAGTTGCAGAAACTGCAGAGCAATGAGAGAGTAAGGGGCTGCAGGCACTATGTGTACCCCTGCCCCCCACATGACTGCCTGGGTCCTATGGAGGTTTAGGCAGCACTTGGCTTTGCAGTAGAGGTGAGCAAGAGCAGGGGAGCAGGGCTGAGCTTTCAGAGACGTGCCTTCCTGCAGCATCTGATGAACTTGGTATCACTAAACCAGGAGCCTGAAGACTGTGCCGAGGGCAGCGGAGGGCAGTACAGGAAGATGCCTTGTGGATACTGCAGCCTGGGATAGAGACGGCCTCCGTGACCTCGCCAGTGCTGAGCAGCCTAGGCTGCCCTGAGAGCCTTTGGCTGTGCTGCGTGTGCCAAGACCCGGCAGTCTGTACTCCCCCCAGGATGGCCAGGAGGGACATTTGTTGCCTTATCCCTTGTTATTTCCCACTCCTTAACCCTGTGCAGCTTAGATTCACGCCTTGTCTTTGAAAGGGGAAGAATTATCCCCTGTGCTCCTTGAGCATGGTTTGGTCTAAGCATTGCCCTCTGCTCTGGGAACACAGACAGAATATTTAACTCTTAGTCAGGCTGGGTGGCACGGGTTTGTAATTCCAGAACTGTGGGACGCTGAGTCAGGAAGATCACAAGTTTGAACCCAGGTTGGGCACTTAGCAACTAAGTGAAGCCTTGTCTCAAAATCAAAAGTAAAAATGAGTTGGGGACTTAGTGCTTTGGGCTAAATCCCCAGTACCACTGGAAAAAAAAATTACTCGTATCCTCAGTGAACAGGTGAAAAGCTTAAAGGAAATGTCTAAGTAAATGGGCAATTCTGCGGTACTTATATGACAAACTCTGTGACAAAGGCCACTTACAAGTTGAACGTCAAGAAAGGCCTAAGGAAGACTTCTTCTCTCAGAGAGCTGAGGCTCACAACTCGTTTGACTTGCCATTGAGGGTAGTCATGTGATCAGAAAGATGGTAGAGAGAGAGTGAATACCCCTAGCCAGGTGCTAAAAGGCTGAGTCGGGGGCAGAGGTCCAATCGCAAAGACAGCCCAGGCCCAGGTGATGACAGATGCTTTCAGGGAGACTGAGAAAAACTGTAACATATTATAGATGGGGATTTGACATCATCCAGTTCTCACTAAGTGCAGCAACAAGAGTGTACTGAATGTGACTGGAGGTAAGTTAAAGTAGTAGTAAAGGGACTGTTAGCAATTTTTTAAAATTTAACACAGAATAGCCAACAAACTCAAGGTGAATGCTTTAAGAGTATTTGATTTTAGTAGTCCACATGCTTAATTTGCTTTCATAAATGTCTCCAGTGTGTAGGAGAAAAATAAAAACTGACGGTAGTTGGGTATGTTCAGAGCAACACCCGCATCAGACACGACTAGCCAAAAGAGCTGTTCTGGACCAGGAAGCAAGACGGGTGCCTTTCACGCCAGGTCTGGATGATGGTAACTAGGTAATCCCACACAAACCACTGGGGGATTTCAATGTATACACCGGTGAAACAAAACAGTGAAGATCAGGCAACATGTCTTCTAGCCTTAACTTCTATGATTTGGCATACATTTCTGATCCAATTTTATTATCATGTAAATTTTATGTTGTAAAATGTCTAAACTTTCTCAAAGATATATTTTATATACACTGCTATGAACCAGCTTCATTAAAAAATTAAGTTTACATAAAGTACCTCCACTTTGCCCGAGCCATCATCCACCATATTGTGCTTGGCTGCCATCTGTGGAGAACTGTGTAACTTCGAGGCATCGAATGGAATTTGTTTTATTTGAGCTACCTTCTCTGTAACATGCACTTTCCCGAAGCCATCACTCTCATCTTTGTCTTTCCAGTCTTTAAAGAACTGTTTAAAGATTGGCGTTTCACCTCCTTCTGGAAGAACCTGAATCTGAAATTGAAAACAATAATAGAAAACAAAGTAAGAGATCACAAAAACACGTGACTCTAGTAATTGCAAAAGAATTAAAGAAAATATTATCCTAGTTTTATTATAGATGTGAATTTAGAAGCTGATAAAGCTAAAATAACCAACCCTGCTTTTCCTCACAACTAAAGAAACCACCACTGATTCTGAGTTTGAGATAAAAATAAACTTCTTCCATATGCTACTACTGCATTCAAATGTTTTTGTTGTTTTCAATGTGACGTTAGCAAGAGATCTGTGACCTGGAAGAAATTATCTTAACAGTGTTACTTGAACCAGGAAACTAAAATGAAGAACAGAGTGGTGGATGAGAAATTCAGGAAAGAGTTTCTGGCCAATGTTTGAGTTGACCTTGATGGAGACAAGTATCATCTGCGTACCAGCCCAAGTCTGCATGATTCATGCTAAAGAATAAATGATAAGTGCTCTTAGTTACACCGACCATGGTTGATTATCTGGAATTAAAAGCTGTGGAGGAAGTGAACAAGCTTTCTCTCTTTATACAGCTCTACAGAAGTCCAGTTTCTGCAAAATTCTACAACCACACAGATAAAGTGCTGGGGACATGCAACACAAGATAGCACACACTCAAGTGGAGAATGGTTTTACCACACCCACCCACCCACCCACCCACACACACACACACTAATTGAAAGCAAATTATTTTATGAGTTCTGTAGAAATGTCATGACTCTTGTGTTTTTTGACTTTTTTCTGGCCAATTCATTTTCACACTTACTTGAGTATTGGTGGAATAGTGCATTTGCTGAAGAAATTCCTCTGCGGTTTTCATTGCGGCCTTCCTCTCCTTTGGGTTAGCATCTTTACCTAAAATAAAAGATAAGTTAAAGACAAGTGAACAATTGGACAGGGGAAACATCGCATTATTAAGAAATACTTGCAAAAAAGAACATAACCATAGTTCAATTTAAATAAAGCAATGCCAGAATGGCAAACATTTCCTAGCACATTACATATATTGAACAACACAGTATTTTGAAGAGTCTCTTTTTCTACTATCACCCAGTGCTTTTTTCAACGTTGCAATCCCTGTGAAATGACGCTATCACGGGGAGTATCGTTGCATTGTTAGGAGAGATATTTACTCATCCTATCTCAAAAGACAGACTTAGAAATAAGTGTTCTTGACCCTCCCCTGGAAACACGTATGAATCTGAAATGCAGCAACAATGCCGATGGTATTTTTTTACCTTTCCATACAAAAATCTGTTTTGCAGCACCATGGTCCAAGATAAAGCATTCTTCAGAAAGCAGCATCCCCATGGAGAAGGGGTTCTCCTCGGCCACCACAGTCACTTTCATGGACCCGCTTGCATCTGAAACCTAACATCAACACCATGAGCTCCACTGTTTCACGTGGGGAGGAGAAAAAAGATTCTAAAATTACACAATGGTGTTGGCAGCAGACCTGCAAAGGTAACAACATTGAACTTTATGGCATGTACATTAAATGTCAAGAAAGCTGTTTTAAAACAAAAAGACAAAGTATTGGGGAGCTGAATTCTACCTCAAAATATTTTTTAAGTCCTTTAGAGCCGGCATCCCCCATCCCTCGGGGCTGGTACCAGTCCATGGCAGGGACCATGAGCAGCAAGCAGAAGCCTCGTATAAGGCTCCGCCTCCTGTCAGCGTGGTCCTATCAGGTGCTACTGTAGCTGCTGACAGACAGGAGCAGAGCCTCACTCCCTACTCCCCTCCTGCCCCTCCTCTCTACCTGGACGAGTCAACATCGTCTTCCAAATACCTGCTGCGTAACAAGTATCCCCTCACACACTAACCGCAAGCCACCCTCCCCAGCTTGCTCCTCCGGATCCTGGTAGAACGGTCTTCAGTTAAACCAGTCCTTGGTGTCAGACCACTGCCTTAGGGATAAACAAGTTGAGTTTTGACACTGGAGCTAACCCATCAGAAAGCAGTAAGATGCTCGTCTGCACTAAGCACCATGTGATGGACTTTACACGATCATTTCTCTTCAACTTTAGAGCAACCTCTTCAAGCAGGCACTGATCCTACACTCACTCTGCACGCACCAAAGGCTGAGCAGTTAGACACTCACTCCGGCCACAGTTACAGGGAGCCTGCTCCACCACAGGCACCGTCCCAGGGGCCGTGTTTATCGAGTCTCTCTACTTGACAGAGTTTTTGTCCGTACAAGCCCTACAACTTAACTATATTTTGTGAAAATTACCAGAGTCAATCTCACCTTTCATATTTGGAAGTGGAACTTTTTTTTCAAATGTACAAGTAGCAATTACAAAATTTCAGGTGGCATCTGCACGCTAGTTAATATGCACTGGTTTCTAAAGTTCAGCTTGTTGCTGCCATGACAGCTGAGATTAACCTGGACGCTGGTTCCTTTCAGGCCCTCCCTAGATCAGGGACGGAGTTTTACAGTCACAGAGTGGAGTTTGCACTCTGTGTTGTTAGAAAGCTCTCCAGGAGTTCCCTTCCCCAGTCTTTTCCAACAAACCCAAATGAGCTTAGATATGTGCAATATGCTGGCGTCCCACTAGAGGGAGCCATGGTTCCGGACTGACACTTCCCACTTAAAAATAAATTCGAGAGTCCTAACGCTGTCCACGAGGAGGAAGAAAAGGTTTGAATGGTGCGAAGTAAATATTTGCTAGGCTGTACACAGAAGTCTTTTGAAGTCATGAATCCCCAAAGAATTTAGATAAAATTTCGGTATGGCTCAAGTTGAAGCGATCAGTATTTACAGGAACAGTAACTATTTTCTTCTGCCATCTAGGAAGAAAAGAACCTGCTTCTACATTGTAAAAATGCATTCATGTTACGCACAGTAGTAACTTGATCTTCATTTAAAATCATATAGTTTCTGAGCTAGAAAGTCCCTTAAAGAACAGCAAATATAGCTCCTTCCTGTTACAGATGAGGAAACTACTACACTCTTTGTTCCTTAGAAAGTTGTAAGGGCAAAGAGTATTTTAAGAATGCCATGTTGGTAGTCTCATTAACTGGCATGTTTTGTGGCTTTTGTTACCCTCACTAGCAATAAAGTCATAAAATTATGCAGCTGGAAAGATCTGGCTAATCAGCTGATTCTCTCTCTCTCTCTCTCTCTCTCTTTCTCTCTCTCTCTCTCTTTAAATCTCTGTGTGTCTATGTCCCACTCCACCTTTTCAGATAAGAAAATTAAGGCCTAGAATAGTCGTATCTTGCCTAAGGTCAAACTGTCAGTCATTCACCATAGAGCTGACACAGCCCTAGGTCAGCCAGCACCCAGCACAGAACTGATTGTATCCTGGTTCTTCCCACTTCATTGATTCGACAGCTTCACCCTCCTTTATTGCAGAAAACCTTTATTATGGCTAAAGAAGATGTTTTAAATAAGGCGATGATTTTATACTCTTATCAAGAATGTATTCAAGAAAAAGCTTTCACAATGCTAAATTCTATGTAAAGGACATCTTTTATGGACTGAAAAAATATCAAAACATAGTTACACATTAGCAGAAAATTTTATGTAAGCCACAGCACTTTACATAAATCACAGCGCAGTTGATTTATTTGTTCTCTTCAATAAAAATAACGAAAGAATCATTTTAATAAATACACAAGAATAAAGGACTGTTTCTACCTGCATGTTTTTCTGTAAAAGGAACAAGAGTTATCAAGGACAGCAAAGAGAGTTGCTCCAAAAAAGGCCTCCCGGGCACATCAGTCCAGCAGAACCCCAGCTCCACCCCTCCAGGGCGCGCACCATGTACAGCTTTGCCATCTTCCTGTTACTGATGTCCGCCGCAGTGTCCTCATCGTTGTCTCCATCTGGAAGCTCCGGCTTTCCCCCTAAAACCTGGAAAATAGTAAACACTTTGTGACAGATAAAGTTCCATCACCAAAGGACGCAGAATTTTTTTTACAAGTAGTGAACCATTTCATATTTATAATCACATTGATTATAAAGCACTAGTGATTAAAATCATCAGGTTCACATAATTCTCATGAATTCACACAATATATACCTATTTGATGGATCAAATCCACCAAAGGCATTAAGTAAGGAAACACGGAGGGACAGAAATTCCTAAGAAAGACAAATCTCAAATTTGTTAGCAGTTTGTTCTTTATTTCTTTTCTTTCTTCCCTTTCCTTCCTTCCTTCCTTTCTTCCTTCCCTTTTTTCTCTCAAAACTATCAGAAACTAACTCAAATGAGTTCTAAGTTTGATTTTGCCACAGAATTTTTTTTGTCACCTTTGCCTCTAGAAATAATCTATAGCTTCTGCTAGTTCATTATTATAAAGATGTGGAATAAAACTCTAAATGAGACTAAAATATTGTTATTGTTGGTGACACGTTCTAGGATATAAAATCCAGAACAGTTAAAGTGCAAGTTCTCAATGACCATAATTATGCTTCACTCCCTGGTGTATCAGTGGCACTTAGAACAGGGCATGGGATGGAATAGGTGCTCGGGTGTTTGACACGTGAATGAACAAATGTATTCATCTTCTCTTTTCATCTGGAAATTTTGATGCAACCCAAAAGTGCAAGGAGAGTGCTGGCTAGAAAATACATGTGAACCTGCTTTAATTTTTAAATACAAATCACAAAAATATCTAAATCATTTAAATTAAGTGGCAAAAATACCAGATAGATATTAATAAAAGGAAAAGAAGGTATTTATTTCAACCCAACAAATATTGAATAATAATGAATGTATTGCAAAATGTATTTTGTATTCCCTGTCCCTTACAACATACATTATATAAAATACATATACTAGTAAAGAGCAAAAAACCATAAAAATGTACCTGAATAAAATGTTACAAGAGTATGGCTACAATCTCACAATTTCAGTGTGCCCAAGCAGTCATCCTTTGGGAACAAGACATCTTTTTGTTTTCAGAATGACCAATAAAGCAGTTTAATTATTATACATGCTAAATGACTGACAAGAGTTCCTTATTGTTAAATGCAGAGTCATGTCAAAAGTTGAAGCATTTGCAAACCAAAAGCTTTTCATTTAATATTTGTGTTTTGATAGAAGCATACACAGCTTTTAAGAATCACCAAAAGTTTCCTTAATGTACCCTTTTGTAATTCTACTCCAAAAAGACAGTAGTTTGAAATGAAGAGTTAGTTTATGGACCTACCCACTACCCAGTGGGCTAACAGAGTTTGGGATTTGGGGCACACTCAATCTTTTAATTTTCAGACAAATCCCATATTAGCTTGATATATTAATTACCTTCTCAGAGGACTTGGGAGTTGAGCCAGAGGCACTTATTGAAAACAGACTTAACCCCAGGGTAGAGGGATGCAGTATGTCATCAGGTTTCTATGACTTAATTTAAAAGTCTATTCAACAAGTAAGCATTTACCAAGCACCTCTCCACGGAATACAAATGAGTTTCTAACCACCTTGTCTAACCCTTAAGGATTATACTTACAACCTGCCTAGAAAGAACAGAGTACGTAAACACGTTCACCTTATAAGCCATGCCATATATCTTGATCTTTGCAATAAACTATCAGTGATGCTTTTGTTTTTCTTTACTGGTAGGATTAGGCCCAAATTTAAAGTATTTTCAACTTATAAAAATATTATTGGTTTTAGCCCACGTAATCCTTTGTATATGAAATAACACATATTTTTTGGCAAAACAAAGGGGCAAAAAAAAAAAAAAAAAAAAAAACCCAAAGAAGCCTTACTAGAGGATATTCTAAGAATACCAGCCAAGAAGCCTTATTTTAGGATATTCCATAAAAATACCATATACTGTTCCAGCCAAGACCTTTCACTCAAACTGGAGGCTCTCTTTTCTTTCAACCATTTCCTGTATGTTTCCACCAGTTACGAGTATCACCATTCTAACATGCTCCAAATGAATTTTCTACAAAACTGGCCAATCTCAATTTGCTATTTGTATTAGTGTAGAGATTTTCTTCTTAACCTAGACTTAAACTCAGTTCTGAAATAATTCCTCTCCCCTACTTTGAATCTCCAATCCATTAAGTCATTAAATTCTATCTTTATGTGACAATGGTTAGAGTCACTCATTCCTGCCTAATTCCCGTTCTCAAGATGAGCTTTCCTAACTCAACTTTATATGGGCAAGTCGAGATATTTGTCCACTTTCTGGAAGTACTAAAAGTGCATTGCTTAAGGAAAAGAAGAAGAAGAAGAAGAAGATGAAGGTGAAGCAGCGGCAGCAGCGGCAGCAGCGGCAGCAGCTGGCTAACATGGGACCTGTTGGAAGGACAGTAGGTAACTCAAAACTCTACATCACTCTGGATAAAAATGTTCCAAGTTGGTGCCCAGACCCAAAGACATTAACATAGAGGGGCTTATGTACTTTTCACAAGAACTCTGAGAGAAGCAGGACCAGCTTTATGAAGTTTGCCGCTTGTTAGGTCAGGAAAATGGGGCTGAGGGAGGCTGGAAACATTGCCTCAGATCCACGTTTCATAAACACTAAAGCAAGAGAATGTATGGGAGCCTTCTAACTCCTACTGGAAGGCCCTAACTTCTACTGGAGGCCTCTAACTAACTCCTACCGGATGTCCCTAACTCTTACTGGTGACTCCTTACATAGAAAGTGGGGCATATCCTGTTCTTATCTTAACAGGATGCCACTCCTATTTTCATTATAATCACAGTAAGCACTTAGTACCAAGAGCAAATATCTGATTTACTCAGTAATTTTGAGGGTCTTATTTCCCTTTCCCTCACTGAAAAACAATCTGGAGACGACACGGACATGGAACAGAGTAATTGTAAAAGTGAAGCGAGTCCTCGTTATTGTGTATTTACTTGCTGCAAGACAGTTTACGCCCTAGGTAAGACAAATATTTGTTAACAGGGAAGATCTGCCGAATCCACCAAGATGCAAACCCCAGAGCCTTCCAAGGAGGAGCTGCAGCCTGCAGTAAGTAGCCAGCTCCACCTCATCGGGACACAGGGGCCAACACTTATTCAATGCTCTCTCTCAACGATGTGTCCTCCCAGCTCGCAAATCCGTCTACCCCTTTATTGACAAACCAAATAAAGGGAAATTCGGTATATTAAGGAATGGACAAATGTATTTTAGAGAACATGTATGTGTGCATACAAGGTCAATGTGAATGTGTCATCTGCAAGAGGGTTAGTTACTTAACTCGCTAACCTAATGCTGTGTAATGGAATCTGCAGTGATGAAATATACCACATGACTGCAGTTCAGGAGATTTGCCACAAGCCGTTGGTCACCACTTGACAAGTGGCTGGTGTGTTTGAGCTACTGCATCTAAGAAAGTTAATGCGTAAGTCACTGTACCAGGGAAAGCTAACTCCTAAGTTATTGAAATACATAAGCCAGCATGTCAATTTACTAAACTGGAACTGGTATTTCCACAGCCACATATCGAACCATCTAGGCATCTAGCAAAGAGGATGCCAATGTCTGAGGATAACCCCTAGAGATTCTGATGTATTTACTCTGTTAAGGATCTAGTGTTGCATATTTTTGTTTCCTTCTGTTTCATTTTGTGGTTCTACAGACCAAACCCAGAGCCTTCACACAGACCTATACCATCAGCCCACATTCTATTTGTATTTTGAGACACAGTCTCCCTAAGTTGCTAAATTGCCCAAGCTGGGCTCGAACTTGGAATCCTCCTGCCTAAGCCTCCCAGAGTGCTAGGGTTCTGGGCCTAAGCCACCAGGCCCAGATAGCACTGTACATTTTCTCAATGTCTGATGCAGTGATGACAATTTGAGGTTCAGCAACATCAGCTCTGCCAAGGCTTGGTTTTTCCATTTCCCCTATCAGGGCAGGTCAGCCAAGCATCGTTGGATTTCACTTTGGCTTCCAAAGCAAATCTCCCCTGGATAAATGGTCAGAGCCTGGTGGTATGGAGCTGGCTCAGGGCAAATCTCATGTAAAGAGCTCAGGCCATTTGCCTTTTCTGGTGGTCATGAAGTCTTTTTCTGTAAGACCTCAAAATCCTCATTAGATACTTTTATGTGATCAGAACTTGAATGAACAACTTTTGTTAGGTTGTCCAGTGTGCCTCTGTGCCGCCTGGTTTCTACACGTCATCCCTTTGTCTTTTTGACACACCACTACCTTGGCACGATCCAGGAGCCTGGGCTAGAAGAGGGAGCACTACTGTGAGCCTCTGTGATGTTGTGTCCACATCAAACATGGTGTAAGGATGAATACGACTTGATTATTATGAATGAAAGAATGGATGGGAAGTGACTGTTTCTATCATCAGCACATCGTGAGAAGTCAGCAAGCTAGATGCTCCGTCTTTCTTGACCCTAGTGAATGTAGAACCAAATCTCGCCCTGGCCCAAGCATCACTGTCTTTCTCATACTTGACCCTGCGTGTCACTGCTCTGATTCTCTGCATTGTGATTTAATGCCGAACTTCTCATCACACATCTTCTTGTGGACTTACACGTTAATACTTAATCTGAATCTAATGATTTCATAAGCAGTTTATATGTCATCATAATGTACCCTTGTCAACCCTTACGTTTATTTTTTATTTTTTGTGGCACTGGGGATCAAGCTCAGAGCCTTCGCTCTGAACTACTTCCTTAGCCCCTGTTCTTATTTTTGATTTAAGATAGGGTCTTGTTAAGATGCAAATTTGCCCAAGCTGGTCTCCAATTTGAGATCCTCCTGCCTCGGCTTTCCAGAGTGCTGGGATTACAGGTTTGTGGCATTAGACCTGGCTAAAGTTCCCATCTTAGATTTAAAGCTACAATTAGAAGATGAATCTACAGATTCCTCTCTAGCAAAACCCAAGGAATAGTTTCAGCAAGAAAATAGCTGATAATACACAGAAGACAAAAATAGGATGTAGCTATGTCTTCCCTTCTTTTATTTTCTCTACAAATGTAGAGTGTGTGATGCCATTAATCTCTGGTTATGAAATTAATTTTCTGATCTTACCATGTATTTGAACCTTATCTCCCCGTGGATCGAACTTACCTTGGTGAGGGAGGATAGCCAAGATTCACCACAGGAGTGACCATGACACACCAGCTCCGTGGCTAACAAGTTAGCTGAGGGCCCTGCTTTCAGTGGGCTCAATTTCAGTGCAGAGCCCTAAATGGGATTCACCTGTCCACTGCCAACTGCCAGCGCAGGCATGGACTGCTGGGCAGTCCACACACAAAGCGTCTGAGGTTGCTTTCCAATGTAATGAGGACATTTAAGTGGATTGCCACTCACTTCATGCTTAAGCAAGAAGGAGAAGTGGTAGGACATCCTTATTTTTTAACCCCAAGCACATGAAACTAGCCTGTAAGGATTCTCAGACTCAGAAATGTTTAGAGACTGTGTGGTCCCCTCAAGGTTACAACCTCACCACGTCATCTCTGAGGTTCTATTTGTTTATTTTACCAACTTTGGAGATAACCAGAAGAAAAACTCATAAATGAGATGAGGGGAGTAATGAAGATCAGAACGGATTTTTCTTCTGCCTCTTCCATTGAGACAGAGAGAAGACAGGAAGCTACTACACATGGCGCACCTGCGGCCAGAACAGGGATCATCACGATCCGCCAGCAGTTTTTCACTGTCCATCCACACTAAACACACAAATATCTTTGCACAGACGTATGCAGTTCTGTCTCCTTCTATCGCTTTTGGAGGAGGTAAGTAAACCAGATTTACTCATTTCATTAGAGTAGACCAACTTTCCTTCTAATGGCCAGAAAGCTGTGAAAACTTCAATCTACATACTCCAGGAAATTTCTAAGGACCAAAATTTAATTGAGTTAACTCAAAATGGCATTCGTGTACTATGAGATGCTTAAGAAATATTTGCATAGTTTTTACCCTAGGCCTCAATGAATGTATTTTCTTCCTGAAACAATGTCTATGCCAGTTACGTTAAGCTTAATTTCTCCACGCAGTAGATAGCAGGTTGACTGCCAACGGTAAAGAGTTAGAAAACACAGCTAAGCAGTCCACTGGCATCGTGCTACTAAAACTACTAAATGTGATATTGAGCATATGTTGTTATATTTATCAAATTTATCAAAACAAATTGCAGTGCTGGGGACTGAACTCAGGGTCCTTGTACTAAGCTATTCCCCTGTCCTTTTGTTTGTTTTTTTACTTAGGGACAGGATCTCACTAAATTGCCCAGACTGGTCTTGAACTTCAGATCCTCCCGCCTCAGCCTCCCAAAGGGGTGAGATTACTGGCCTGCACCACACACACAGTCTATAACAAAATTTCTGAGATTATAAAATGCCTTCCTAGAAGGGATGTCCACTGGTCTGAAGGTCTAAGAACGGATGCTCTGGACAGAAAGCTGCCCAGGTGTGGCCCCGGTGTGTATTCTCACTTCCTTCTGGGCAAGGTATGTTACTTTCTAGGATTGCCTCATTCTGTTCTTGAAGTGATGGTGCAGCAGGCACTTGGGGCTCTGCCCACAGCACCCCTGCTTTACCACAGAGGTCTCCTGCAGAGCGGTCAGCTCCCAGGTGTGTTCCAGTTTCCCCCAGTGGCCTGTGGGACTGAGCCCAAGGTGCCCACCTTCGCGAATCCCTAACACACACACACACACCCTTCGCTCCCACGTGGTGCTTCCAGTGTCAGGCTTAGCAGGAAACTGGCCTAAGACAGAGGATAATGACACACCCACCTCATTGGCTGTACAAACTAGAGCAGCTCATCCTGCAAGTCCCCTTAAAAGTCCTGGTCACATGGTAAACAGTGAACACTTATCTTGGTCCAGGGTGTTGTTACTTCCTTGTGGCAAATAAAAACCATTTCTTAGTCCTTTTATGATATCAAGAAAAATAACATCCAGAGAATTCAGCCTGCCAGTAAGCCATTTGCTTTGACCATGGCAGAACACAAGAGGAGAAAATTTACGCCATCACCTAGCAATGATATCACAACTCAAGTGTAATGTATATTGTATTTGCTTCAAAAACGGTTTGTTTTGTTTGTTTTTTGTGACCCGGAGGAATGAGCCCAGTACCTTCATGCTAAGCTACACCCCCAAACCCTAGGCTGCTAGGTTGCATAAATGGGAACCAAACTTGTAATCCTCCTGCCTCAGCCTCCCAGAGTGCTATGACTACAGGCATGCCATCAACACAAACAAAAAAATTCAATATATGTCTTGCCCACATGCATTCTATCAAAGTTAATTAAAATTTTATTTTTGATGATGGCTGGCTTTCTAGTTTATTCTCACAATGAAGTATTAATATGTAATTCCTTGGTTATGCATGGCATAGGACTTCATTTAAGGACACATTTTATGAATTTTGTGTGTGTATATACATTAATAGATACAAATAGGTTTATTTTTCCTCTTCTGGATTAATATATATAAAATATGAGACACCAAAACCCAAGAATTTCTAAGTGGTTTTCACGGAATAGAATACTATACTTACATGAATAAGACATGCTTTGATTACAAGTCATTTTAGAATCTGCTTCATATATATATCGTGTGTGTGTGTGTGTGTGTGTGTGTGTGTGTGTGTGCATATTTCAAACAATGTAGCTCTAAATTCATGATATTTTTAATACTTTAGCAACTGGAACAGCAATAACACTGATTTGCACTACTCCCATCAATATAACCCAATTACAACAACACAGTGTAACATTTGGCTCAGGAAAAATAGAACTCAGAAGTACAATTCAGATAGCTTCCACTTTAAGGGAGTACATAAGCATACTTCCTCATGACAGTAAATAAATATTAATTATAAAATAAATATTAAGGGAACATGAATTTCTGAATCTTAACATCTGCCTTTGGCTAATTCTTAGCACAAGATGTTAAGAGGAAACTAACATAAACTAAGTATTACCGCTTGTAATTATACACTTACAATTAATTCACAAAGTGAACACAAGAAATTTGAGATCACCAAGTAAAAGATTTGTCTCACAAATACCCAAGTTTGGCTAATTCTTAACACAAAGGTTAAGAAGAAATTGACCTCAAATTACTTTTTAAAAGGCTACAATTTTTATTGGTATTATCACTATAATTATGATAGGAGTACCTAAAAGGCAGCAGAAACTTATTCTGCTATAATATCTGTATTAGCTCATCTAGTTTAACCTGCACATTAGCTTATCCGTTCAGTTGTATACATTATGGGGCAAAGTCCCACCTATCTATCCAGTACTGCTCATTAAGTCCACCTGTCTCAGAGCTGTATGATTGTATTGTTGTACTTACGGGTTCTGTTGCTATCCTCTCACTTCTGCTGGGAACTAAGACAGAATCATTCACTTAGAAATGATTGAGAAGTAACATTAAGCTAAGCTGGCTATGTAAAAGCGCTGCCTTGGCAGTAAGGTCACCAGTCTTCATGGTGAACTCTGCTGCAACCAAGGGGAAGGTTATGTGAAACGGTATCATTTGATTGCAGCATATGGCTAACCCGCTGTTGCCCCGGGCATTTTTCTTTGTTCAGAATATTTCAACTTCTTCCATTGGATAAACTGATAGCAAACTCGGTACCTGTATTAAATACTTGATATCCAAATAAGGATTCAGAAATAAGCGGTGCTTGGCAACGAACACAACGTAAATGTAGGTGTAAAAGGCTACAGCAAATAGCGTGTCCTAGAAAGATGAGAACCTTGCAGCATGCTAGGCACCTCATTATAATCCTCTGGCTGTCAAGTGTGTACTGAGTATCACTGCTATTGATATAAAAGAAGGGGAAATTGGTCAATTACACTGCAACACAAGAAGAGAGGGAAATTTTCCATTTGCTGGTATCTCTGATATTTCATCTATTCTATGTCTATGATGGAGATTCAGAACTAATCCAGAGTGAGTAGCAAATATTTGGATTTTTTTTTGAGATAGGGCCTCGCTCTGTAGCTCAGGCTGGGACTGAACTCACTGTGGAGCCCCGACTGGTCTTGGATTCATGTCAATTCTCCTGTCTCAGCCTCCTGAGTGCTGGGATTACAGGCATGAACCACTAGACCCGGTTTACGCAGTGCTGGGAAATCAAACTCAAGTATTTAGTGCTTTAACCACTGAGCTATTCCTCCAGACCTATTTGGATCTCTTTAACTTAAAAACTTATCAAAGATAAACCTTTAAACGGAGTTTCTCTTCATTTGGCTCTCATAATAATGTCATTTCAGTCAGATTACTAATTCTGATGAGCGTTTCCTAAGTACCAGGTACCATGATACATAAATGTTTAAGACATTGTTTAAATTTTTGACTTAAACATAAAGTCTCAGGAAAGTAGAGGAAGAATAAACAAATCTAAAGCTACTTGGAAAGCACACAAAGACAAGTATACTTTTTTGACAAAATTTCTATGTTGTTTTCCAGTATGCGAAGTTTTGACATTGAAATAAAGGGAAGGGCAACAGAAAATAGCTAAATGAGTAAGACTTTTTTTGTGTGGATACTACAAATCCATAAAGCTATCTTTGTAAAGGTGCTCAAAAATATCTATGTTTCTGCTTTCTGAGGTGAGGAAGCAATGTAATTTTTATTCTTATATTTCTATATATTTGTATAAAACTTGATAGCCCTTAAAAACAAGATACATAAGGAACCAGGCCTGGTGGCCCATGCCCATAAAACCCAACTCTCAGGAAGTTGGGGCAGGAGGATCACAAGTTCAACACTAGAGTGGACAATTTATCAACTGAGAAAGACCCTATCTCAAAAAAAAAAAAAATTAAGGGTCTAAAGTATAGCTCAGTGTGAAGGCCCTGCATTCAATCTCTGTTACCAACCCACTCCCCAAATCCCATATACACTGTTTCAAAAATGTTTTGAGGAATTATTTTTGGAATAACTCCTCCATTTTTATTATTGTTACCCTGGTTCACTTAATATTATTCTACAAAGATAAATAGGGAATGATTTTACTAAACAAAATAATGTTCCTTACCTTCTGAAGTACCATTTAAGAATAATCATACTTGATTTAAATGTACAACTGTATTATAGTTAAAAGATGAAAAGAGAATTCTATTTAAATCTAGTAAACTCAAGATTACGCTATAAAATATTCTTACAGAGAAATTTTAAGGAATGCTGACAAAATCTAAATTTCCTAACTCTAATCTGGTTTTATTGATAATCTTACTTATGGGAAAAAATATAATATGTACACTAAAGTAATGTACAATCTGTTTTATTAACAGATTGATCATAACTAATAGTGCAAGATCATCGCAGTGGTTAAATAAATGTTGTAGGTCTGGCTTTGAGGATTTAATTTTCATATTAATTTAAAATTATAGTAAAAGTATAAATGTATGCGAGACAAATTTTTAGCTTGACTGATACATTTCAAATATTGTGTATTTAATGTTTTGGTGTAAGATTTTATTTCATTCTTTTAATGAAACAATTGTTCATCTCTAGATGCATAAGAAAAAAATGTTGAAAAGCCAGATGAATAAACTATTCTATTTTTTCTAAAATATACTGCTTTAGTCAATCCAAAGTGTTACTTATGTATTTATCTTCAGAGTCCAAGGTGGACAGGGTCAGGATATCTTGTGGTAATCATATTGATGGTGAAAAAATGGACACGACTTTCCATTTTCTTAGTACCATGAGTTAGATAACCCGGATATTTCTGCCTTCCTGATTCTAACTTAGACTCACCATTAGAAAATATGTTCTTTTTCTCTCTCTCTTTCACACACACACACACACACACACACACACACACACTCCTTTAACAAACAAGTCACGGTACCTCGATAAGCTCTGATGGTTCACTTCCTTCTTCCACCACAATAAGCTGAGACCTTCCTTTCCTCTCATTGTCTCGAATGCCAATGGCGACCTGGCTTGCTTTCAGTCGCTCATATTTGTTGCATGAAGAACCACACCACTGGTAAATTTCCTAAAAGAAAAGAGGCAGATTTTTAAACCTCAAGAGTATGTGAAAGACATTCAGTCTTAGTATAATACTCATGCTGACTAATTATGGGGGAAAAGTATAAAGAATTAAAATTAGCTACTACTGAGGTATACATGGCTATATATATTTAAGTTATATCTCATTTTGTATCTTGTTAACTTGTTAGCATTATAAATAAAGCATTTTATGGAAAATGTAAAAAACGTATCTCACCATTCTTTGTACTTTTATAGTCCACTAATTACAATATATGAAAGCAAACTTAAAAGTATTATTTTAATTTAAAACAAATATACCGCTTTTCAGAAAGGTAGTCAAGAGTCTGTTATGGTTGTGAGCCAAAATAAACTCCTTGCCCTTAAATAAACAAGCAAATAAACCTGCAAGGCAACATACTTCTGCCTTATAAAAACTGATAAAAGGAACAGCCTCATGATGGAGATGGTGTAGGATCCCTTCCTCATTTAAGCCTCACAGGTTCCAGCAAAATGGTGAGATAGAGTGCAAAAGTACTCGAAAAGTTCTGTTCAGAGCAACAGTAGAACTTCAGGAAGCAAAAATCAGAACAATAAAGCCCTGCAGATGCTGGAGAAGCCAGAGCTGGGGAACTGCCCATGGACCATGCCAGCTGCCCAGGCAGAATGTCAACAACTAAGAAAGTGCCTCTGTTGGCAGAGGCAACAGAGGCAGAGCTGGTGATAGGTAGGTGGCCCCAGTCTGTTTGTCCCTGATCATCAGAATTCCTCAGAGAGCTCAAATCAGTGGACCACAGTAGGGAACCAGCCAGAGCCTGACGTCCTTGAAGGACAGATCTCACAACTGGTAGCAGTCGAATAAGGGGAAGAGTCCAGCAGGGAATCATGAGCCTGTATAGACTATAATAAGACTGAAGCCTACGGAATTTTTTCCACAATGCAGGCAGCTCCATCTCCTTACTCACCCAACCTGGGCCGGCCTCGTCCAGCTCCTTCCCTCAGCAGGAGAAACTGGAAAGTGAGTGCTGACTATTTGGAAAGATCTGGGCTCCACAGCCTCACCCTCACAGACTCAATTCAACTGAAAAAAAGCTAATGTGGAGCTGAGGTTACCAAGTCTATGGGTAACAAAAGGGACCCAGGCTGTGATCCTGGTGCAAAATACTCAGCTGAAGTCCCCAGAAAATAGGGCCATAATCGGCTGAACACAAGGGCTTCACACCCTCACAGCCCAGTCAGTTCCTGTGCAGGGCTAAAAGGCCAATGCACAGTACACACTGACCCAAACAGTACCGCCAGCACAAACAGCACAGTCAGCGCTCAGAGACTAGCTACAAAAGACAAAGGGACAAGCTCTCCCTAGAGGCCAACTGAAGAGTTCCACCCCAGATAACTCTTAAGTCTAGCAACAAAAGCAACAGGAAGATGAGAAAGCAGGGTAACAAGACGCCCCACAAAGCCCTTACTTCACCAAAGAAGGTCCAGAAAAGGAACGGGAGAAGATTCGAATCTCAAAAACTAAAAAACCAGAATAACCAGAAGCACAAAACATATTCTAATAACAATCTCCTCAAACTATTGGAGGACCAAAAAACAGAGTCAAACAATAACCCACTGGCATTATTTGAGGAATACAAGACACAGTCAAGGAACAATCTCCTCAGGATGTGTAGAGAGTTTTTAAAAATACGTGTAACTAAAGAGATTAACGATAGAAACAACAAAACACCCCATCAACAAAAGAGGAAACAAACTCAAGGTTAGCTGAACTACAAAGTCAATTCAAGGAATGAATGACAAATTCACTGAAGAGTTAAAAAAAAATTAAAATACATTAGCAGATTATCAGGAGATGAGAAGCTCATTAGAAAGTATGGTGAAGAGAACCACCCAAAATGAGGACAGAACTTTGGAACTAGGAGGGAAGATGGAAACTGTGGACCACACTCATAAGGATGTCCCAATAATGCTGTATGTAATAAGAAAATGGTTGCCAATAGATGCTAGATAATTCTAAGAAACCTAACCTCCAAATTAAGGGATTAAAGAAAACACAGAAATTCAAGGTAAAGAAATAAATCTATTCACTGAAATCATAAGAGAAAACTTTCCATGTATGGTAAAAGAAGGACACCCAGGCTACTGAGGAGTATCATACACCAAATAGATATGACTGAAACAGAAGTTCCTTAAGACACATAATAAAGGTTACAGACATCCAGAACAAAAAGAAAAATCCTAAAATTCACCAGAGAAAAACAGCAACTAAGTCATCAAGGCAAACTTAGCAGAATAATTGCAGACTTCTCATGCTGTTAACTCTAAATGCTAAAAGAGCTTGGAGTGAAGTCTTCAATGCCCTAAAAGAAAATAACTGCCAACCGAGACTCTTATATGTTGCAAAATTATCCTTCAAAATTGACGAAGAAATAAAGACTTTCCACAACAAAGAAAACTTGAAGAAATTTTTCACAACTAAACCAGCACTACAAGAAACTCTTAAGGGTCTGCTGGACAGAGATAGGAGGAATAAGCACAGCAACGAAATCAGAGGCTGGTCCACTCAACAGAGATAACATCCAAATAAACAAGAAAGCAGAAGAAAATCAACACCCAGGTTTCAAGACAATGTTAGGATTCACTATTTTCAGGACAATTACAACTATCTATGTTAACAGTCTCAACCTTCCAATCAAAAGACATAGATTAAAAAACGGGATCCAACCATATATTGCTTGCAAGAAACCCACCTTAAAGAAAAATAAACTGAAAGGGAAAGTATGGAATACCCTATTCCATTCAACACAAGCACAAAAACAAGCAGGAACAGTTGTTACCTTTGCTGACAAAGTGAGCTTTAAGGAGCTGGAGGAATAATACAGTGGTTAAGGCTTTTGCCTAACAAGTGCACAGCCCTGAGTTTGATTCCCCAGCACCACATAAACCAGGCATGATGGCACATGCCTATAATCCCAGCAATTAGGAGGCTGAGACAGGAGGATTGCCTTGAGTCCAAGAATAGCCTGGGCTCCATAGTGATCTCAGGACCAGCCTGGGCTACAGAGTGAGACTCTGACTCAAAAAAGAAAGAAAGAAAGAAAAAAGAAAGAAAGAAAGAAAGAAAGAAAGAAAGAAAGAAAGCTTTCAGCTAAAATTGGTCAAGACACAAAGAAGGTCACTTCATCCTCAGAAATAAAAAACCTAACAGGAAGAGATAACTCTAGTAAATGTTTACAGACCAAACAATGATATGCCCAACTGTATAAGATATAAGCCACGGGACATAAATAAAAAATAGATGCAAGCAGTTATAGTGGGGGACTTTAACATTCTACTTTCTCAGGAAAACAGGTCAACTAGACAAAAATATCAACAAAGACAGCAGATCTGAACCACACTATTGAAAAAATAGACAGCAGATGTCTATAGTGTTTCACTCAACAATGACAGAATACATAATCTTTGGGCAGTTCACAGAACATTCTCCAAAACAGAGCATATTCTAGGCCACAAAACATGCTTAAGCAAATACAAAAAAGGGGGAAATAATCCCATGTATAGTGGAATGAAATTAAAAATCAAC
>PVKB01000840.1:536228-570633 GCA_004027205.1 Ctenodactylus gundi
AAAAAAAAAAAAAAAAAAAAAAAAAAAAAAAAAAAAAAAAAAAAAAAAAAAAAAAAAAAAAAAAAAAAAAAAAAAAAAAAAAAAAAAAAAAAAAAAAAAAAAAAAAAAAAAAAAAAAAAAAAAAAACCAAACGAAGAAATTAACAAGTTACTAAAGACAAAACACAATGGAAACACATCACACCACAACCTTTGGGACACAATGAAGGCAGTGTTAGAGGTATTTTTTTTTTAAAATAGGGTTTCACTTTGTAGTCCAGGCTAGTCCTGAACTCACTGTGTAGCCCAGCTGCCCTTGAACTCATGGCAATTCTCCTGCCTCAGCCTCCTGAGTGCTGGGATTATAGGTATGTGCCACCACACTCACCTTTATGTTGTGCTGGGGAATCAAACTCAGGGCCTTTAGCTTGCAAGGTAAGCACTTTAACCACTGTGCCATTTCTCCAGCCCAGGTCAGAAATGTATTGCTATACACGTACAAATAAAAAGAACTGAACAATTCCAATAAGTACCCTAATGAGTTCAAGGTACTAGAAAATCAAGAACAATTCAATCCCCAAAACTAACAGAAGGAAAGAAATTATAAAGATCATAGCAAAAATGAATAAAATTGAAACTAAAATACAACACAAAATGAATCAATGAAACAAAAATTTTGTTATTTGACAGGATAAACAAAATTGATAAACCTCTAGCTAAATGCCCAAAAAAGAGAAAGAAAACCTACATCAATGCAAAAACAAACAAATCAAAAAAGGTAAAATTACAAGCAGCCACACAGAAATCCAAGGACTTATAAGAAGCTAATTTGAAAATCTATACCCTAGTACATTTAGGAACCTAAAACAAATGGATGAATTTCTATACACACACATCCATCTCCAAAACTGAACAACAACAAAAATATATAACACACCTGTTAGGCCAATGACCATCTATGAAACCAAGGAAGTAAAAATGATTTGAACTTAAAAAAAGCTCAGGAATCAGTGGATTCACTGCAGAGTTCTACCAGAAATTCAAGGGTTATTTGATGCCAATGTTTATCAAACTCTTTCAAAAAACCAAAAAGGCAGGAAAGTTGCTAGATTCATCCTTTGAAGCCAGAGTATTAACACCAAAATCAGACAAAGCCCTAACCAAAAAAAGAAAACTATAGACCTATTTCCTTAATGAACACAGATGCAAAGATACTCAACATACTCACAAACCAAATGAAACGAATCATTAAAAAAAAGATGAAACATCACAATCAACAGGGCCTCATATCTCAGCTGGGATAGTTCAACATATGCAATTAAGTAAATGAAACACAGCACATTAACAGATGTAATGACAAAAATCATATGATCATCTTAGTAGATGCACAAAAGGCGCCTGACAAAATTCAACATCCATTCATGATATAAAAACTGAATAAAATAGGAACAGCAGGAATTCTCAAACTACCAGCTTTATTCTAAAATTGGGAAAAACTGAAAGCCTTTACCCTAAAATCTAGAACAAGTCAGTGATGCCCACTGTCACACCTGTTATTCAACATAGTACTCAAAATCCTGTCCAGAGCAATCAAGCAAGAGAAATAAATAAAAGAAATACAGATTGGAAGAGAAAAAGACATGATGCTCTATATGAAAACCCAAAAAACTCCACCAGAAATCTCCCACAACTAATAAATACCTTTCAAAGTGAAGGATCTCTACAGAGAAATCTACAGAACTACAGAACCCTGAAGAAAGACATTGAAGAGGACTGAAGAATGAAGGTAGGCCCCTATCTTCAGCTCTATACTAAAATCAAATCAAAATAGGTCAAAGAGCTAGATAGCAAAACACAAACACTGAACTAGCTGGAAGATAAAAAGGTAAAATACTAAAAGACATGAGAACAGGAAAGGATTTCATGTGCAGAACACTAACTGCACAAGAAAGAGCATCAAGAATCAACAGCTCTCAGGAGGCTGAGGCAGTAGGATTGCTGGGAGTTCCATGCCAGGTCAGGACCACTTGGGACTAAAGAGTGAGACCCTGTCCCCCAAAAAAAAGAAAAGAAAAAAAAAGAAAAGAAAAAGGAAAAGGAAAGAAAACAATCAACAAATACACACATCAAACTAAAAAGCTTTTGCACAGCAAAGGAAACAATCAACAAGGTGAAGAGACTCAGAATGGGAGAGAATTTTTGCCAGTACTACCGCAGAGGATCAAGAATATATAAAGAACTTAAAAAAGCAAAATGCCCCAAATAAATGTCCCCACTAAAAAAATGGGCAACTTAAATGAAAAGTCACTTCTCAAAAGAAGAAGCATGTGAGGCCAATAAACACAGGCATGTTCGACATATTTGCATCAGAGAAATGCAGACAACACTGAGATTCCACCTCACTCCAGGGAGAATAGCTTTCCATAAAGAACTCAAAAAACAACAATTGTTGGTGAGATTGTAGGGAAAAAGGAACACATCTACACTGCTGATGGGACTGTAGTTTGGAAAGCAGTCTGGAGACTCCTTAGATTCTGAAACCTATGGAAATCCCATTTGACCCAGCTACAGCTCTCTGGGCCATCTTCCCAAAAGAGTTACATGCATACCTTGGTTTAAAGCAGCACAACTCACAATAGCTAAATCCTAAAAACAACCTACATGCCCATCAACAGATGAATGGATAAAGAAAATGTGGTGTGTATATACAATGGAATTTCCCCAGATGTACACTACAGAAAGATTCAAATATAGGCTATAACAACTAAGAAATTTTTAAAAAGTCCATCAATAGAGGGACAGCCATATAAATATACCTGGGTATGAATAGACTCCTGAGTATAACAATTAAGAAAAATGATTTTATACTGATGTACAATATTACTCAAGGTGTATCATTAAGAATAAAATTAAGCCACAGAGTAACACGGCTATATTTATATAGAAAAAAAGCCATGTATGTGTTTTTAGGGGGAAATAAGGTGTTTATAGATACACAGTTTTCGGGCTGGAGGAATAGCTCGGCAGTTAAAACACTTGTCCAGCAAGCACAAGGCCCTGGGTTAGATTCCCCAGTGCCACATGTGGTAGCAACCGCCTGTAATCCCAGAACTGGGGAGGCTGAGGCAGAAGGATTGCTGCATGTTTGAGGCCAGCTGGGGCTATAAAGAGAGTTCAGGAACAGCCTGAACTAGAACAAAAACCTGTCTCAACAAAAAAGGGACAACCTGTTCTAATCCATATGGGGGCATGAATATTCAGAAAGCAAGCCTCCAGTATGGTCGCATCCATTTACTAGGTGCCCACTAGCAGGTAGAAGGTGTAGCATACAACGTAGCTAGCAATATATCTGGACTGACTATTCTTGGTTTTCAACTTCCTCATGTCTCTCAAGTCAACCAGAAAGAGGTGGTTAGCACAGTGTCCAGTGTGAGGATGACAAAGCGAGGTGACCACTTCCCAGCGACGTGACAATGTGGTGTGATGTTTAAAAAGAACTTTCAGCATAACACTAATAATAATATATTCATAACACCTAGGCACTTAGACAGATGGAATTTTTTCTCTGCTTATATTTTCAGTCCAGAGTCACCTCTCCAATCAAAAAGCTTCCTAAGTATCTAAATGGGACAGGCTCTCTTGTGGATGTTGGAGACACATCTTTGAACAACCTGGGTTTGTACTGTCACTATGACCCCCTACTTCATTCTGTTCTTGATGGCCTAACCCATAGTCCTCCTTAGGAATAAAGCAGATGCTTGCAGGAAGGTGGGCGCAACCTGAGACCACCATGCTAAGTGAAGTGAGGCAGACTCAGAAGGCCAAATATCGCACGGCTTCCCTATTGTGAGAAATCCAGAATACAGGCAATTTATAGAAGAAAATGGGTGAGATACTGCGAGTCGGGGGAGGAGAGAGGAGATGAGAGGGTCAAAAAGGGGTAGGGAAAGAGAGTGTAATGATGTCGCAATATATATGTGCACAAAATTCTCAAATGTAATGTAACCATGGTATATCCCATATATATGAAATAAAAATGGGAAAAAGGAATATTACTTTTTTAAAAAGGATAAAATAGACCTATTAGGAATTCAAATTTTCTGTAAGAAAAAAGTAAAGGGAAAAAAGGACCTGTAATCTCTTTCATTTCAGAATGTGAATTAATTATTCAATGTGCTCAAGGCGAGTTTCTTTCCTGTTCCTAAGGGAATAACAGTGCACTGGCAATGTCTCCTCTCTAACCTCTTTTCTACACTCGGGCACTGGAATAAGCGATGCACATGCGGAGGCCACTTGAGTATCATGCCAAAGCTACAAAGTGAGAACACACAGTTTCCAATGCTTATTCAACTGAGTCACCGAGCACTAAAGTTAGTGTAGTAGAAGGTAACTTAAAAATATAAAAAGCTCTATCTACCCTAGGGACTCCTGAGGCCGGCTCCTGGCAACTGCTTATTGAGAGATCCCCAAGGGCATCCTAGCACTCAAGCAGAGCTAGGAGGATGGTTGGTCGCCGTGCCTACCTACCGATCGCCCTGGGGCGGCCCAGAGGGAATCTGCGGAGCCAAGCGTGCTGCTCAGAGCAGCACAGCCCCGAGCCTTAGCTCACGTTCCTACCTACCTGGCGACATTTTGCAAGCCATTCTTTCCTCAGTGGGTCTGAGAAAGCAAACTCCTAATAGTTATATTTTACATTATAGTGAAATACACAAAGTAGACCAGAAGTTCGTTTTCTAGATTACTCAGACATAACCGCAACTTTCAGACCTGATTTGCTCCCCAATTATGGAATCACCTAGCACAATGATTCCCCACCTTGGGACTCTGGGGACTGGTTTTGTTGAAGACCCTTCTCCCCCTGACAGGAGAGGAAAGGGGCGCTTGTTCTTTAGGAGGTTTTAGATGGCTTTGAAAAGGCAAGCAGCCACAAAAGGGAATGGGAGCAAAGCTCCGCCTGCTGTCAATTAGCAGCAGCATTAGAACCTGATAGGAGCACGCTGACAGGAGGCGGGACTTTGCTCGGAGACTTCATCTGTCCAGGTGGCCTGGTGTTTTCCAGGGGATGAACCAGCACTCTTGCAAGGCCTGCGGGTTAAGGACCCCTAAACAGATGTTATATTCTCTTTACTTTAGATGTATAAATCACCTCTCATCTACTTCAAATAAGATTATATAAAATCACATTGGATTTTATTAGCATTTCTAAAGCACTAGGACTCTTGGTAAAATGTGTTTAACATGTGTAGCAGATAATGACTTCACAAATGGATTATTTAATACAAAATTTTACCAAAGTATACGAATTCCAAAAATATTCTGTATAATATTACTTTATTGTAGAAGCTTTCAATTTAGGTAAATTCAGTCATAGAAAATTTTCCTCACCGTTGCTTAGAAAACACAGTTTCTAGCTTTAAAATTGCAAAAACATACATAGGAAATACTCATAAAAACAGTAAAACTTACAAAATTTTCCTTTTGAGTCAGAGATGACTAACTCAAAACAGTGTTTCAGAAAGTTGCCTCAGCAGAACAGTGCATTAAGTTTGTTATGTTACTATTTTCCTGTTTTCACCTTATTTTGTGCTACTATTTATACACAAGTGGCCTATTTTCTACTGGACTTACTTTTCAATGGTGAGGCAAGAAATATGACGAAATAGTGACTCTGAATTGCCAAAAGTCAGCACTGTTTTAAGAGACACATTAATTAAAATACTATCTTCATTTAATTAATTTTCTACTCAAATACATGTCACTCAGTGGTAGCAGGAGCACTTTAAAATTTTTTTTAAAAAGTTTAAGCAGAATTTTAGCAATTCATCAAATTTGGATAACTTATATTCTGCCATGTGTAGATGATGTGTTTAGGACGTATCACTTTAACAGAGCTCTACTGTGTTGAAATAAGTGTTTGGATTACTACGAACACACTGTCCCTGCCAACACTAACTGTATTCAGAGGCAGCTGGTTAAGACAACTTAACAGGAAAACTTTTATGCAGTTGGCACCAGGCTTGAAAAAATTCATATAACTCAGTGTACCCTGTTTTCTACAGGGAGAAGCCTTAAAGAAAGAAATGCTGCATAGAACTTTTATTCATAAAAAATCTGAATTGATATGATAGGTTAATATTTATTATTTCAACCAAAAAAGTTTTCACTACAATCTGTATTATTTTATTTGTAATACCTCCATGGGATTTAGTTGGATAAAAACAATCTTTCATCCTTTTAAGTCTATTAGACACTGAAAATTATAAAGCAAACGTGGCTTTAGAGTTATTTTGCCTTCTAGAATTTAAAGGCTTTTAATAGCTCACCGCTAAATGTCATACTTCTTTAAGGAAGAGAAAAACTCTCTCCAAATATGTAAGTATCCATTCAATCTGGGTTGAAACCTGCTTAAATTTTGACAGAACGTTGGGGATGCAATTCAGTGGTTAAAGCTCTCACCTAACAAGTACAAGGCTCTAAAATGATTCCCCAGCACCACATAAGCTAGGCATAGTGGTGTATGCCCATAATCCTAGCACTCAGGAGGCTGAGGCAGGAGGATTGCTGTGTGTTTGAGGCCAGCATGAAATACATAGTGAGTTCTGGACTAGCCTAGAGCACAGAGCGAGACTGTGTCTCAACAAACACTGCCTCAAAACAATTTTTTTTTTTGATAAAAAGTTGGTGTGTGTGATGTTGCCCAGGGACATCCTCTTACAGAGGTTTGTGAAACTATCATTATCTCTTCCAAGACAAAGAAAAAGCATTACTCTGCATGACTAGAAAAGGAGGAAAAAAAGGCATAAAGGCAACTTGTCACTGGAAGTTAGTCTGGCCCACTGGTGACAAGACAGAAGCAAGCGATAATTAGAGAAACGGCCTCATTTGAGAAGGGGACATCTGTTATTGGTCTTGAAATTTCCTTGAAACTATGTGGTCAAAGTTAATAAGTAAAACATCAAAGTACAGCTGAACATTATTCAGGGATAGGACATAAAAACAGAACTAAAACAATGCTCAGATGCCCTTGAAGGGAAGCGAGATCTCAGAAGCTGTGCCTCAAAGGGGCCCAATGCAGCCCTTGTGATGTCAACTCAAAACATGTGCAAAGAATTCAGTTTTTTCCTAAGTTACTTGCTCCAAATGTATCTAAACTGCACAGAAGAATGCGAGCCCAGGCTTATTCCTCTTCCTTGCATCTAACTCACTTGGTTTTGACTATGTTTAGTTCTTCCTTAGATCTAGTAAACCCAATACAAAATTCCATTAGGAATTTTTGCCTGGAAGTTTTGAAAAATAATAATAATAAAGCTTTAAAATAACAATGGTTTGTAAGGTAATCTATTTTTTAATTTTAAAAGTTGAAGTCATGACTTCACTCTTTATGCCTTCGAAGTTTAAATCATGACTTCTTTAGTTTCTGGATAAGCACATGTTTATTAAAAATCTGATTTGTCTCCTCTAGTCACCTGACTCAAAATGATCTTCAATCACACACACAAACACATATACGTGCACGCACACACACATGCACACACACACACACAGCATATCTCAAGTAGAGCACAGCAGCTAGACAGAGAGGAGAGCCAAGGGATAATTAGATAAAGCATACAGGGTGGATTACTAACGCCAGTTGTCTGTGTGGCAGGGGAGGATATGACAAGTGATATGACTTGGACAGCTCTAGCAAGACTTTTGGAGGTGGTGCCCCTCCTTGAGAAGGCCCTTCTCATAGCACCAGTGAGAGTTCGTGAAATTATGCCCTGCACTAGTCAATGTGTTTGACAAACCAAAGAAAGGTCACAGTCAGACTGAAAATGCCATTTCTGCCAGCCACATACACTGGTGACTCAACTACTCAAGTAACTTATTGATTTTTCAAGCACATGATCTGAGTTGTCCGGCACCTTTAGACATTTCCTATATCAAAGAGGTCCTCGATGTACACTCACTGTCCCATTAGAATAAGCCAGGAGGTCAGGCTTAAAAATCACCCACTCAAAGTTCATCCCAAAACTTTAAAATCAGAATGTTTAGGAACCAAATCATAAGAACCAACATTTGTGGACAGATACAGAGGCACTTGCTCTGGGAGGCTGAATCGGGAGGATTACATATTTGAGCCCAGCATGGGCAACTTAGTTGAGACTCAGTTTAAAAAAAAAAAATTTTAAGGTATAGGGACACATAGCTTAGTATGAAAACCCTGGATTCAAGAAGTATTTGTAAAACCTTTACATAATTCTAACATGAAGCCCTAACTGAGAATTAGAGTAGAAATTCTGACACCTTAAATATTGTCTTCCTTACATCCCACATCCATTCCCCACTCACAGTGCATGTGTTTCCCCTCCAGGGTTCTCACCTTCTACCAAGCCATATTTTTATTCCTGTGTTTGTCTGGGCCTCAAACCATTTAAAGTATGTATAGACCAAAGCTACCCACTAGTTACCTCTACATTTGATTCATCCATCACACACCATGTCATTTTCTCTACATATATTGCAGAATACAGTGCAGAGAAGCAAGACTTTGTTTTCTTATTGGGTAAGAACCTACAGTTATGCATTACTTTGGGGTAAGGACTTTTTTATCCAGAAAGAAGTCCGTAGTTTTCAGTCACAGCAGAGGTGAAAGTCTAAAAACCATCGTGACATAAATTTAAACAAAACTTTTGCTAGAAAAAGAGTTATGGGAGAGGCAGTGAAGATATTATTTAGAAAGTGTGTTTTGTATGCTGAAAGCAAAAGTTTAACAGTAGGTGGACCATACATCAGGCAGGAACAGAAAATGGCATAATATTAGTTTATCTGGGTCAAGAAGAAAAAGCAGGAGAGTTGGAGAACTGGCAAACCTGACTAGAAGCAATGAATCTTTGAGAAGATTTCAGTACACTTCCTTTCCAGCTGGTCTGTCACTGCTGTGGTTTGCGTAAGTACCTTCCAACCTCACCAAAGCCTCATATATTAATAGGTGTGGTCCCTGTTTTGTGGCACAATCAAAAAGTGATGGAACCTTTAAGAGAATGACCCCAGTTGGACATCATCTAGTCATGTGGAGACATGTCCTTGAAGAGAAACCTGGAAACGCAAGATGCCCTCTTCTTCCTTTTTGATTCATGGCTGCTACGAAGGGAACAGCTTCTTCTGTAACATGCTCCGCCATGATGTTCGCCCACACAACAGGCCCACAGACAGCTAGGCTAATCAACTTGTAACTGAAACCTCTGAAATGGAATGCCAAAATCAGCTCTTACTCATTCGGAGTTTATTGTCTCAAGTATTTTGTTATAGTAACACAAAGCTGGCCAAGAAAGCCACATAGTCACCCATGAGCCTAAGCACTCAAGCGGAAATGGCTGTGGGCAATTGTCCAAACAGTGGAGCCAACAGGCATGGATACCACGTAGACAGAGTATTCCAACTCCCTCGTAAGACACGGGAAAAACGATTCCTGAGAAGAGGGAAATGGTGGCTGAAGGAACAAGGAAGTCTTGCAATCAGCAGGAGAGTATGACACCAGAGGACCAAAATGAACCCAACCTGTCCTCGAGCAAAACGCTTGGGAAAAGAGGTCAAAACCCAAAGTTTAAGAATAAATGCAATGGATACGCTTCCGTGAAAATTACATGTGAGTAAAGGTAAGACAGATTCACACGTCCTGCCTCAACTTTACTCCCACCCCCAGGAAATATTACCTATGCACCCCCACTACCTAGGGGATAGAAACAGGCAGTTATGACTTACTTTATTGGTTAATAAAATTCACCTTAATAAGGTAAACATGGCTTTTATTTTTAAACCCTCCCATGGAAATAGGCACTTGAGATAAGATGTTACTATAGATGGAAAAAGACTGTAAGCTTCACACTGGACGGATACACATTTACTGAAATATTTGTTGAATGATTGTAAGTTCTGGGCTTTACACTAGGAACAAAGTAACTCAGTAAGGCTAGTAGGTGAATGGACAAGCCAAGGGGAAAATACTGAGAGGGAAATCTCTATATGGTGACAAGAAAGTTAGGTAAGTGCCCTGACTCCCTGGGAGTGGGACAGAGGACAGGAAAGGCAGAAGAGGAAGGGCTCGGGGGAACACACTGGAAAGAAGGCAACATCTGAGTTGAATATTTAAGCACGAGATGGTATCTGTCTTAGTTACTTCTCGCTGTTGGGACACAATAGCCAACATCCACAACTGAAGAGAGGAAAGGTTTATTTTGGCTCACAGTTTTAGAAGGTTTCAGTTCATTCACACTGAGCAGTTGGCAACAGTGAAAGCACACGTAAGAGGCCCAAAAGGAGGAAAATCTGTTCAAGGCATGGCAAACAGGAAGCCAAAAGAACAGAGAAGAGTAGGGCTAGCATACATCCTCCTGGGTCATATCTACTGACCCACCCCTGCAGGGTATGCCCCAGTATTCCATGCCTTCTGATCACTTCCTGTCTCTTAGCAACAGCACGTGGTTCCCTAGGTATTCCACAACATCCAACACTGAGGCTTTTGGGGAATGTTTCAGATCCAAGATTATAACAATACTGAGTGGCTTCTGTAGAAAGCTGTCGTAGAGAAGCATATTCTGGACAAAGAAAATCATCCGAAAGAGCAAATGCATGGTGCCTAGAGGCAACACGTCATGCACGGGGTACTAAGACAGTATCAACAGCAATGACGGGGAGGGGAAGACTGGAAATGCTTAGGAAGAACATTAGACTAGGAAAGCAATTCGCCGAATTAGAGCCCTTTGGGAGAAGTTCTCAGGATAGCTCCTGGACTTGAAATTCAAAGGCCTGGAGGAGTGGTGGTTCTATTAACAAGGTAAGAACAAAAAGAGGAGAAATGGCTTCGAAGTGAGAGTGAAGTAGATGAGCTCCATTAAAAGAGTTGTTAAGTCTGAGGTTCTCAGGCCACATCTAAGTGGAAACAAATGAGAGGTAGTCTGAAATACTGACCTGGAGCTCAGGAAAGAGTCTGTGCTAGAGCAGAAAACTGAGATTTGCCCACGGACAGTAGTTAAAACACCGGGTGAGGCGGAGGGTGCTCAGGATGAAGACATAGACAGATAATGATTCAACTGGAATCCTTCCTGCCTCCACCCCATGAAATAAAAAACTTGAAGGGGTGGGCATGCCGAGTAAAGAAGAACAAAGAAAAATAACCTCAAAGAGAATATGAGAGACATAGAGTGAACTAAAGACAGGAAATAGCCCACAATGTCAAATGTAGCACAAAGATCAAACGGATAGTGACCGCGTGTCCACTGCATTTAGTAGAAGTCACTGATGCTTGGCACAGAAAGAGTTTCCAAGGGATGAATGAGGGGAGTGAAAAAAATCAGATGCTGGCAAATGAGGAAGTGACGAGAGCTTTTTCAAAGCAACAGAATTAAATATTATAAATAGTCAGAGGACCAGGGCAAAGCTGCACAACTAACTAAACAAGGTAACAAGGAAACAGAACGTGCAGAAAATCCCAATTACCAACTCACTGCAGGACTCCAGCTCCTGGGAGGCCTAATTCCCCACTAGTGGGTGGCAGGCAGCTGTGTCTAAGGATTCACTTGGATCCCAACCCTCGAGAATGTGGGCATTTGACATTATCACTCACACTCTATAATTACTGGTGCTTTACTGTATTATCATTACAAGTGGTTTTATTAGTTAATTTCTACAACTACTTCCAACCTATAAAAAGTAAAAAAAGACCAATAAACTCATTAAGATTAAAATGTAATGTGTGGCTCAAAAACACTTTCTTAAAGGTTCCGTAAACTATGAATGGCCAAGATCTAGCTTTATCCTTTATTATTTTCTAAAGATAACTAAAAGTACACACACACACACACACACATACACACACACACACTTATATAAAATGTTCTAAAATATCCAATGGAGCTGTAGGCATAGCTCAGTGGTTACAGTACTTGTCCAGCATGCACAAATCTGGGTTCAATTCTCCAGCACCACAAAAAAAAAATTAGCTGGGCATAGTGGTGTGTGTCTGTAATCCTAGCACTCGAAAGGCTGATGCAGGAGGACTGCTGTGAGTTCAAGACCAGACTGGGTTACATAGTGAGTTCAGGACCAGTCAGGAACACAGAGGAAGACCCTGTCTCAAAAAACAGTAAGATAAAATAGAATAGTCATGATTTTCTTAACTGTCACACTCACTAAACTGGAAATTTTATAACTTCATGTCTCAGATTGAGGAGGTTACACTGTTAAGCCCAGAGAATGTCTACTACAGTCTTAAATGATATAAAAGAGCAGATTTTCTAAAGCATATGAAATATATCATATTAAACATAAAAGTGAATTTGCCTAAAAATTATTAAAATAAGAGATTCAGGTTTTATTTATAGCCTTAGTTTTGGCTGGCTGGCTTTCATTGGATGACAACTTGAGATGTTTAACCTACGTTTTTCACACCTGAGTAGGAACCTTAAATTGTACTGGCTTTATTTTATTACCTCTAATGAAGAGAATTATATTTAAATAATTTGCTCAGTGACTGCTATTAAAATATTATGGTCCAGGAAATTTTTGTTTCAGTTTTTGTTCACTATGTCATACCCCCAAAATAAGGTTGTTAGGATAATCACAAGACCTCATCACCATTTAGAAACTTCTGGCAATGTAACAACAGATTAAAGGTTAGTAATATAACTACAAACCTATGCATATTTATTCCTGGGCATGCAGGAATTCACGACTTGATTCCTACCAGGTATATTGTGGAAATTTCCACAATATAAGATATATCAAATCACAAATACCTCTGCAATAAACTCATTCTAAATATTTCTTTTACAAGGCCTGCGAGCAGAAGAAAATTTGAATTATTAAAGCTAATTGACTATATATAACAAAGATAAACTACTACTAATAGATAAGTACCTTTGAACTTACAATAGTGACCCTGTCCCTTTGCATGAGCCTGATTGGTGGATCACACTCTACAGTCTGACATTACCTATGAGAAGGGAGCAGGACTGCAACAACATACAAGTTTAACATCTACTATGGAAACTAGGCATTTGTTTCACAAAACAGTACATACTTTAAAGCATGCTAATACTTCCTATAAAATCTCAGCCAGTTTAGGCATCCACAGATTCTGAATTCAACAGTTTCTGCAACTGGTACAAGACATTCTCTTCTCCCACTGAGCTATGGTCAATAAACACTGAGAAAGTAACTTAAAACTTTATTACTCTGAAAGGCATTTGGCCAGAAAGCTTCCTCAAAAAGTCCTCCCTCGCCTCGCATGCACGTTCCCCTGGTCTACCCCTTTCTGAAGCTGTCACGGAAGTCTTCTTTGCTGACTGTCTTCATTGAGCTATTGCAGTTGCCTCAGTGTTCTTGGTCAATTCAAAACATTTATCTTTCATGGTCATTTCGACTTTGGAGAAGAGCCAGATATCACATGGTGCCAGATGTGGTAAATGCTTTTACGAGACTACTTTTCCATTGACCAGCAATCACCATTAGCATTTTTTTTGAAACAGTCTTGCTCTGTAAACCAGGCTGGTACTGAACTCACTGTGTAGCTTAGGCTGGCTCGGACACACAGCAATCCTCCTGCCTCAACCTCCCAAAAGCTGGGATTACAAGAGTACACCACCACACGCAGCTATTATGTGGGGCTGGGGATGGAACCGGGGCATCGCACTTCTTAGGCAAGTGCTCTAATCACTGAGCTACACCCTCAGCCCTAGATCTAGCATTCACTGTATTTCTTATCATATCTCATAAAGATACATGAAAAGTAGGACTTTCAGAACTGCTTCAGCAAGTGGCAAGGACGATGGAATAAATGTGTTCAAAATCATGGGGGAATATTTTAGGGGGAATTAATGGCAATATATCTTTCACTGTAATAATTTTTAAAATTTAAATATTCACCATATATTTTGATCCCACCTCCTATGTAATATGTAGTCCATAATAAGTTAGCTTACTACAGTGAGAAGAATACGATCAAGAAATAGAACAATCCAGGTCCCTTCGTGAGTCCTCACTCAACTAGTATAAATGTGAATGACCCGTGTGTACCATCAGAAGATTTATTCCCCTTTTGAGACTGGAATGATAACCGCCACCTCCCTGATGTGGCTGTGTGCCAGATGAGATGGAATCACAGCCAGCTAAGGCCAGAAGCATCAGAGTCAAAATGTAAAATTATAAGGAAGCAAAGGTTCTAGATGTTAATGATAGGCCCAACATCACAGAACAGAAAGGTCAAAAGCTAAACTGGCAGCTATACATGCTCATTAAACATGTTGTTGCATTTGGATAGCAATTACATCCTATATTAAACGGTGATACATGTATACCCACGACATCGCAGCACAACTAACAATAGCTAGAATGTGGAAGACACCCAAATACCCATCAACAGACCAATGGATACATAAATTGTAATATTTGTATACAATGGGCTACTACTTATCTATACAGACAGATAGGTTGGAGGTTTTTGTAGATAAATGGAGGCAACAAGAGACCATCATGCTTAGTGAAGTGAGTCAGAAGCAGAAGGTGTAATATCAAATGGTTTCTCTGATATGAGAAACCCAGATCATAATTATTTCATAAAACTTAATGTGGGGAATAATGGAAACTGGAGGGGAGGGGGGAGAGTGAGAGGGTCAAAAAGAGAGAAGGGAAGGATTTGTAACTTTGCCATATGTATGTGCACAAAATGCTCAAGATCAATATAACTTTATGTTTTGCATTTATACATATCAATAAAATGGGGAAAATATATTTTCAAGCAATGGTACTGATGGCTTCTGCTATCACTGCAAAGCATCTTCTTGTTCCATGGTCCTGGAGATCCACTAACCAAATATCTACCTTTATTTACGAGCACCTGAGATTAAATTCACTTGAACAAAACTGAAGTATTCTTTTTCTTTGAGGGAAAGAAAAAACATTTCATATGTAAAAGTAATGTATGAATTATAAAAGGCTTTGAAGTGTAAACGGTAGAAATAAAAGTTGAAATAAGCAATTACTATGCAGTGGCTTTAGTGGACTATCGTATTTTCTCGAATTGTCTGCTTAAAGATATCTGTGATGGGCATTTGCTTGTGTTAATCATTATTTTTGGCTAAAGGGTAAAACAGTAGCTGTTTTTTTTTTTTTTTTGTCATATCGGAAGTCAGGACCCAAGTATGCTTAGAAGAATGGATTAGCTTTTGAACTTGAAAAGGACTTTCTCACGAAATTTATTGTGACATTCAGGGCAAAGGCACTCCCATTTGTGATGAAGGTTTCTAAATCCAGGACTTAGAACTGTATTTTGAACATGAATATAATTGTGATCTCAAGCTGGAATGACTAATAAAACTATCAGATTTGATATTAGCCCTCCATCGGTATAGATGCACTCTAATTTAGAAAAACTGAGAAAGTTTACAATGTAGGGTTATTTTCCAAACATATATATATAATGTCAATATATCTAATATATCTGTTGCCAAATGAGTATTAGTTAAATAAAACTAACCATACAGCTATGTTTTCAGAATTCTTACTCTCTCTCCCATGCATGTAGAATATATTCTTCGCTTCTGTCTGCTACTTTATCCCAAAATACCACTAACATAAGGCCTTGTAATAATATTTCTCTGTCACGATGACAATGATTAGTAAGTGTGATGGCTTGGATCTGAATGTCACCCAAAAGCCTCGTGTTTGGAAGGTACCTCAGTCACAGAGGTGGACTTACTGATTTCCTGTGTGGTTAAGTTGGGCCTGATTGGAAGGGGTGGGTCAGAGGGGCATAACCTGGAAGGGTATATCTAGCTCCATACTACCTCTTTCTCTGCTTCCTGTTGTCACACTATGAACAGCTTTTCTATGGCTAACCCCTCTGCCATGCTCTTTTACCACTGCCAGCCAACCATGAATGGACTGAGATCTTCTGAAACTATGAGGTACAATAAGCCTTTCCTTCGTTAGGTTGTGAGTATCAGATATTGTGTCCCAGTAATGAGAAAGTAACTAAGACAGTAGGTACAACGGATTCTTTTCTTGGAAGAAAACATAAGTCAGATCTAAAATACCATTGCTCACACCATCAAGAAAACATTGTGTGTGTGTGTGTGTGTGTGTGTGTGTGTGTGTTCCTGGGGATTGAACTAAGGGCCTTCACCTTAAGTTACACCTTCAGTCTTTATCTCTTTTATATTTAGAGACAGGGTTTTGCTAAATTACTAAGTTGCTCGGACTGGGTTCAAATCTGCAGTCCTGCCTCATCCTCCCACAGTGCCTGAGATTCCAGGAATTCACCACTCTAGCTGGATAATGCTTAAAGATTGTTCTGTGCCTTTTCTTCTGATAACACTATAAGATAATTAAAAATGCTAAACAGTACAGTACATATTTACATTAAATATATATGTATGTTACTCCCCCCAAGGTCAACAGGCTCAAAAGAAAACAATCCATATCCAGTTTAAATTCTAGAGCCTTTGGCTGCTGAGGAAATCAGTTTTCTTTCAAGCCATATTTCCCTATGAGCACATTTCCCTAAAAAGCAAAAATAATCAGAGGAAGCTCTGGTCACAGTGAAGGGGAAATATATTCAAATTTATTTAGCTTCTGTTCTATGATAGGAAGAACTAAATCACTGTTCTAAATTTACCAAAGAATACAAAATTTTGATGTCCCACTTAATCTGTCATTCAGTAACTCACATGCTACATAATCATGACCTGCTTTCAAGTGAGTTGAAAAGTCACCATCTTCAAAGACATGTGTTTCTGATTTCATCTAAAAACAACTGACTTTCCCACAGCTATTTATGGGTGTACATGAAACTTACGGGGCCAAGGTCCACGATGAAGCAGTCGCCCTTGTTGAAACTGTCCCAGCTGAGAGGAACTTCCGTGGCCCTGACCACTCTCCGGCCCTTCACATGTAGTAACCTCTGAGCTGACAGGTCATTGGTGAGGACATGGTTCAGTCCAGACGCCACACCTCCAGCCTGAGGAGGAAGACACAGAAACAAAACAGAGAAAACTGATGAGGCTGCTAACGTGACACAGCAGGGTGTCATGAAACAGGTCTTTGTGTCACAGCTGTGCCCGGAGGCCCAGGGTAAAAGAGCCACCAAGTCCATGCGAAAAGCTAAGTATGGAGAGAGAATTCCTTGGCAAAACAACAGATTATTTTCTTTGTTTGTCCTCTTCCTTTAAATAATCCAAATTCCAACTGCAAATATTTATTATGCGTTTTCAACGTAGACAAGCCTGATACATGAACAGAAAGATACATACAGAAGGAAAGAGTGGGAACTTTTGCTTGATGGGAGCTAGTGATTCCCAAATCATTAAGGAGTGAGCAGGCAGATGGATTTCAGGGAAAGGGGACAGGAAGCTGGAAAAGTCAGAGGTAACAAGCACAGGTCACAGCAGCAGAGAACAAGTTACCCAGCATTCCCGCTGTGGCACTGAGGACAAAGAAGGGTGGGAAAAGTCAGTCTGGGACGAGCTATCCCTATGTAAGTAAGGTCTTTGTTTTTACATTATATATATATATATATATATATATATATATATATATATATATATATATATATATATATATGTATGTATGTATATTTGTATCTCTTTGATTTTCTGATAAACAAAACTTCCCGAACATTCAAGGACTACTTTTACCTGCCTCAATTGCACATTCACAACCAAACTAAAACAAAACAGAGCAAAACAAAAATAGAACAGCATCGAGTGTGGGAGATGCAGAAGGAGTAATGTTAATTGTACTGACAACAACTTCTTACCTTCCTTGCAATCATCTTTCACCTTCTCATTTGGTTCTAAGTAAATGTGAGAAACTGTGTATCTTTACAATTAATTTTGAGCTAATGTACACATTTATGAAGCAGTATAAACAAAACTGTCACTGAAAGATCAAAATCCTCTTAATAATAATAAGAAAAATCAGCTGTATTAAATATTCTATAAAGTTAACTGACTTTCAAATGTATTATATAAATATTACAGCAAATTCAAACTGCATATCATGGGTTCAATCTGGAATGTCCCCTCAAAGTCTCATGTATTTGGATGTTACAGATTATCTATAGAACCATGTAGTGTTAGGAGATTTGGGGCCTGGTCTGAAGAGGTGGATTTTAGGTGTGTGGTAGAAGACAGGTATGTGGAAGATTACAGATTACAGCTGAGTGGACTAATTATAGATTACAGGTGTGTGGTGGGGGCTTGGTTTGGATATTGAGTGTCCCCCAAAAGCCTCATGAATTTGGAACTGTGTGTTATGGGGAGGCAGAGCTTGGCTGGAAGGGAGGGGATGTCTGGGGCTTAACCTGGAGGGACTGTATCAATCTGTCGTGACTGGGGTGGCCTAGAGCAGAGCTTTCAGGTATTTTGTTACTAACATGTAGACTGGAAATTAGGGAAGGGTACCATCCTGTTGGGAGTGGGGGTGGCAACTGACAGCTCTGTACTAAGTAAAGGAAGGAAGAAGAAACCTTTATTAGAGTTTCTTTCTGGGAAAGTCCTAGCCTTTGCCTGAGTCTTCACACTCACTTGGCTTCTACCATCGGGTGAGCAGCTCTCCAGCCTCTGTCTCTGCCATGAGCCTTCTCCATTGCTGGCTGCCCCATGAGTGGACTGTGTATGTGTGTGTGTGTAACAGACCTTCTGAAACTGCAAGCTAAGTAAATCTTTCCTCCCTTAAATTGTGAATTTCAGGTATTTTGTCATGCAATGAATAAGTAACCAAGACAGGACTTAAACCTGGAAAGGACTGGACCATGAAAGGGCAGATCACTGGGACAGAGCCTGGAAGGAGCTACGCTACTTCCTTCAAGGACTTACTTGGCTCCTGCTCCTTTCGTCTGGGACTTGACTTGGCTACCTGTTTACAATGCCATGAGTCGCTACCTCTGCCTCCACTATGTGCTTCCACTGGTGTCAGCTGCCCACGAATGGACTGTGACCTTTTGAAACTGTGAGCTAAAGTAAACTTTCTTCCCCTAACTTGTGCCTGTCAGGTATTTAGTCACCGTCACCGCAACCAAACAGGAACTAAGACACTGCATATGTAATCATCAGCACATTCCTTAAAGTTACATTGACTTTGAATTTCTACATTCTCCAGACCGAGGACCTCATAAATAGAAAGGTTTGTTAGTCAGTTAAACACTGATTCAGGAAAATTATACCCTCAAATTTACAGAAACATATCATTTCCCAGTCCATAATTTCACAAACATTACTTTATTGACTGGGTAAACTAAATATTAGGCAATAATATAAATACAAGTTTTCATCTACACATTATGATTTTTGGCCTCTTCATTTTTTAAATAAATAGAAATATATTATGATCTGATTAAAAATAGTAAAAATTACTGTTATCTGAAAAAACTGTTATAAATTATGTATAGACCGAAAAAAATCTATATATATACTTCAAACTAGTCACAGTGATATAAAGTCTGAAAAAAATCAACATTTTTAAAAGTAATCTTGCATATAGTATTAACTACTGCAAATATGCAAAAGAAAAAATATAAACTTCATAAATATGTATGAATCAGGCAGTAAACAGTTCTTCCATGAATACTGTTTGAATTGACATTAGAAACTCCCAGCCTTTTGCTGCTTCCACAAGGCAAAATCAAAGTAAGGTGAATGACCCTCTAAACCAGTGGCACTATAAATACAAGTTTGCCGGCTGGCCCAAGTCTCAGGGTCCCCACTGATGAGCACAGCGGAGAGCACAGCTGACTGCGAGGTCTTGCTGATCCTGAGACAATGTATTAGAAAGAAATTAATCTAGGGACCATGGTAATTATCCTCTATAATTCCTTTCCAGGCTCCCAAAATCCCTCAGAAATGACACAAGCCAACCAACTAAGTCAGGAAGATGATCTTATAATTTCTGACTGAATTAAATATGATTTCTGAGGACTTGGCAATGGCAAACTCTGTCAAATTTTGCCCATTCCAAATGAACTACTCCATATAGTCAACTTAGATTAAAAAAAAAAACTATCATGACATATATGTAACTAATTTGTGTTGACAGGATCAGAGAATCACGACTGAAAGCATAGGCCTTGGAGTCACATGGTCACCCAGTCAGCCACATATTACCCCAGAGATGTGGGTGAGTTACACAGCCTCTCTAAGTTTTGCTTCATTTATCTAAAAAAGGGTAGTAACAACAGAAACTGCACCATACGAATATTGGTATTAAATGAGATGATATACACGAAGTGATCAATAAAGTTGAAACTAAGATTGGGATGAAATTCAGTGCAACTTAATACTTCCACTATTTTAGGTAGTAACTTCCTATCTCTGCCTCCACATTTCCTATCAAGCCTCTGTGCTATTGCAACATTCATTGCTCTACAACGTGACTAGTGATAAGAGAACCAGCTGATTTTCTTGCTGATAAATTTAATCTCTATTTGTGAACCTTTACTTTCTGAAAGAATGCTTATATAGTGTTGTGGTTTTAGCATCAACAATTAAGATAATCATCCAATAACTGTGAAATTATTATTTACCACATCCACTTTTGAATAGGCCCTAACAAGTTTGATCTCAAAGGCTCTGTGACTAGATCGCAGGATTAATAAGTCCTGTTGATTAACTATGGTCTTTAGAGGTGTCTTACTATTTAATACTCAAACCCTATAATACTCACATGAGTAAACTGTTAAAATAGTCATCGTACATCAGAGGAAACCAAGGATGAAAAGCAAACACCTGCCTTTCGGCAAACACGTCACTTATGGAAGATGGGAGCTTGGAGCAAGGACAACATCTTAACAACCACTTAGTTACCATAAGCTTCGCATATTTAAAATGTTAGGTTCATTCACATAACATTATTTCCAGATCATTTGAGATAAGCTAGAGGAACTCATGTGAATGAAATAAGAAGTAATCATCTCATATCTAGAACAGTTCATTTCCTGGTAGGAAAAATGATTTCAAGAGAGAGGCAAGAGTTTTCCGTTGTTTCATCCTGACCTCAATGGAATAGCTAAGTATTCAGCCAAGGATCTGACAAGGCAGAAACAAACAGGGTCTCTTCACAGGTAAATGAATATGGATTTGGAAATCTAGTTTAGCTCTGAGATCTCAGAGTCTTCAGTAGGGAAGGCAGTGGATGTGTAGAACACCAGGTGGAGCAGGTTTGCTTTTAAGAAAGTTTGTCTCTGGAAGATCTGTATGCGAGGAGGATGGTGAACAATGAATGACCAAATGATGACCAACCTATAAAGCTCAACAGAAGAATTTCAGAGAAAAAAATTGCTTTCACTGAAGATTTTCTTAAAGGGACAGAGCAATCTAGCTACTAAAGTTTGTTCATTGTTTTCAGAAACAAAGCCAATCAATTGGTGTCTCAGGCCAATATCCATAATCTATGTGGGTGACATGTGAGTGTGTATGGGCACTGAATCTCATGAACTTTTTGCTCATTGGTTTCCTTTGTATCATTTCTATGATCAAACCACACTCTGGGGAAATATGTGTATGGGTCTTCATAGTAACTAAAATTGTAACGGCTATAAATACTACATTAAGGAATTCCAGAACAAGTGAAACTCAGAAGTCTTGGCTTACAGAGAGATTCTCTAAAGTAGCAAAAATGAAAACTGTTAAAACCCAGGCTAATAATGTTTAATCACTGAAATAACTTTACATCATATTAAAAAGTGCTCTCTGGTGAATACAAACCCAAAAACTCTTCTTAAAAATTAACCCACCAAAGCCAGATGTGCTAGCTTACGCCTGTAAATGTGGATTTAGGTGCCTGTAAATCCCCGCACTGTGGGCAGCTAAGGTAGGAGGACTGCAAATCTGAGACTAGCCTGGGCAGCTTAGTGACTTCCTAAGATCTTGTCTCAAAAAAAATTTTTTTTTTAAAGGTTGATGATGTAGTTCTGTACAAAGGCTCTGGATTCAATTGCTAGTACTAGAAGAAAAAAAGAATAAGAATTATGGCAGATGCATACTATCCATCATATAAACATTTATGGAACACCTACGACATGTCTGGTAACCAGTGGGGATATAACATTAAAAAAATTGAGATAAAAACCAAACCCAGAAAATCCTTCCCTCATTGAACTTTCATTCTATGAAAAGACAAAGAGAAACTGAAACTGTCACTTTGAAAAGTGAGAGAGAGAGAGAGATGCTTACCTTGTACTTCAGACCTCCCTTGAAATAGCCCACAAAATCAGTGGACTCAAAGCCTTGCAGCTCCCTGCTTTGCACTGGCTTGCCACCCAAGTAGTCGTCCATCTGGACAGCAAAGATGGCAGCCGCGGTGCTTTCATCCTGGGAGCACTCCTTTCCTGAGAACACAAACAACAGCACTTTGGTCATCACGCAAGAGAAAGCACAGCAGGAAATCACACACACACACACACACACACACACTCATGCACGCACATAAATGCAATGTTGCAGCTGAGAAGACCCTGGTATCATGCTTCCACCTTTCTCTCCAACTCTGAAAATACCAATGAAGACACAAGTGTAAATTCTGTAGAGGTGCTTTAAAAAAGAACTTTCAGTCAAGGTCACTATCAAAGATGTCAAGGGTGACACAATTGCTGTAAACATTCTTGCTTGACTACAAGTTGAAATTCCATCTCTTTAGGTAAATGTAAGTAGACAGGCATAAATTTAATAAGTGAACTGAAAATTAATTATGCTCTCATTTACTGGTGTTTATGTATTTTGCTAGGCTAGGGAAGATCAGTATGGATAAGCCAGAGTCATTGTCCAAAAAAAGTAAAAATATTTTAATGAAACCAATGTCAGCCACTGACTGTGAAAAGGAGAACTGAGTTCTGCTGCATCATGAAATTCTAGTAAGCATTCAGAAATGAAAAAAAAAATTGTGTATGAGTACTATTTATGACTTCCTATGGTTTTGCCATGTAAATTCTATTTATGACTTCATTTGTTTTCTTAAACAGATATTACTAATCATTACATAAATTTATATTTTGATACATTATGATATACTCGTATATGTGTTATAAGCATTCTAATGGAGTGATTTTGTAAATAAAACACAGATTACAAGAGCAGTTTAAAAACTAGAATGCTCAGAGTTAAGACAAAAGGATCACAAAGTTGAGCCCAGCCTAGGCATCTTAATAAGACCCTATCTCAGAATTCAAAAAAAATTTTTTTAAAGAAGTAGGGAAGGCCATCAGTAGGGAAGGCTCAGTGTGAAGGCCATCAATTCAATCCTCAGTATTACTTTTAAAGGAATGATAAGGAGATTGCTCTAACATTCATTTATGATTGGAAAAAAATCATTCACCCACATTAGAATAGACAACATCCTCAACCTGATAAATAACATCCTCAAAAAGTTCAGAGTCAACATAAAACTTACGATGAAGACTAAATATTTTCTTCAAAAATTAAACAAGGCAAGGTGTCCACCCTCACCATCCTAAATAAGCATAGTATAGTATAGCAAGTTCTTTTCTTTTCTTTTACTTATTTATTTATTTATTTTATTTTTGGACATAGGGTCTCGCTCTATAGCCCAGGCAAGCCTTGAACTAGGGGCAATCCTCAACCTCCTGAGTGGTAGAAAAAATTACAGGCATTCACTGCCATGCCCAGCTTATGTGTTGCTGGGGAATTGAATCCAGGGTCTTGAGCTTGAAAGGCAAACACTTAACCAATGAGCTGTTCCTCCAGCCCTATAGCAAGTTCTAATCACTGCAGTAAGGTAAGAAAATAAACAAAATACCTAAGCAGGTTTCTCCAAATAACCAGCTCATAGCCTGCAAGCCACACACAGCCCATAGCTGTGAATGTGACCCAACGTGAGTTTGTAAACTTTCTTAAAACATTATGAGATTTTTTTGCATGCACTTTTCTGATTCATCAATTTCACAAAAATAAAATCAAATATCCCATTAGCCTTGTTTAGGTTGCCCTCTTTTTAAAAATGTTACAATAAAAAAATAAAAGGGAAGTTTGCTTAATTTTACATACATCAACTCTATTAGATATTTTATATGCATCCCAAGCAAACCAAAAGCTTGGACATCCGTGGCGTACAGGTTGGAAATTAAGAAATAAAAACTGTCCCAATTTAGTAATGCCAGAATTATCTGCAAAGTACATCTTTAGGAATCTACAAAAACTCTCCTAGAATTTGTAAGTGCACTCAGCAAGATAGAAAGTTACAAAAACAAATCAGTCACATTTCTATATAAAAACAATGAAAACACAGAAATTGCTTCAGAGAAAATAAAATACTCAGGCATATATCTAAGAAAACATGCATGGGATCTGCATGCTGAAAATTATGAAACAGTGATGAAAACGATCAGAAAAACCAAATAGATGTAAAGCCATCTACTGGAAGCTAAGAAAGTGGTCAACTCTCCTTGATTGATCTACATGCCGAATACAACACTACTTTGGATCACAGAAGGCTCATTATGAACATGCCCAAGCTAATTATAAAATCTACAGAAAAGCTCCAAAGGCTGCAATCATCTTGACAAAGAAGCCCAAGGAGTGAGGAAGCACTCAGATGAGAAGGCTTCTACCAGCCTCAGGAATGGAGACCATGTACTATTGATAAGCAGACCCCCAGAATAACAGACTCAGTTCTCTTAATAGTAGCCTCTTGTAAAACTGTAGTACATTTCAGTATTCTCTAGTGTCCTCAGGCACAAGTGTGCGAGAAGAGTATTTGCACAGAATCTCACAGTGAAAACCTTTACATTGATATGTTTCACCTACCCGGTTCACTAGCTCCGGTTTTACATGTACTCACTGACTTATTTGTGTGTGTGTAGTTGAGCAAGATTTTATCGCCATGAGTAGATTCATAAATCTGCCTTAATTGAAGTCAAAGTACTGTAGAATTTCATCACCGAAAAGATCCTTCATGATGCCCTTTAATACTACACCAGCGTCACGCCTGCATCATCCTCTCCCTTCTCCTTGGCAATAAATCTAAAACGTTCTCAAATCAGAAATGTCACAGGCATGCAATCATATAACACAGAAACTCCTAGCATTTAACGAAAAAGAGCCTGATTCACTCAAGTTGTTGTGTAAATCAATAGCTGCCCTTTTTTTATTGCTGAGTAACATCCTTGGACCACAACTTGCCCAACTATGCACCTGCTGAAGGATGCATGGGCTCATTCCAGTTTGGAGCTTTTCAAAGCAGGGCTACTACGAACAATTACAGGCTTCATCATATTTGCAGCACAGACTGGGGATGTAACAGGGATGTAACAGCCATTCCTGCTCACAAAGCTGGTTCTGCAAGGAATTAGAAACAGAAGGTAGACACATTTAAATTGCTAGCTCCAGAAAGACGCAGTGAGGACGTTACTATTCTACCTGGCATCTGTCATTCATGAGCGTAGATTATACACTGAGCTTTCACTGGTGTGAAATACAGATACATCACTGAGGATCAGAATGTAACAACAAGAAAAACGCAACTTGCCAGGAACTGGGCTTCAGGCTCTGCCCCTCAGACAATCCCAAACCTCCAGCACCAAACGCTGTGGCTAGACCTGCAATCTCCCTCTATTATTTTCCGTTTCCCAGGTCCCTGCTCAGAAAGCCACGGCTTCGTGTTTCCTACTTCTTAATCTGGTCAGAGGTAGAAATAAAAATGTGGGCTTTCAGAGACTGAGAAACACTGTAGTGTGTGGTTTGGTGTGTCTTTCCCCTGAGTTCAGGATGGATAAAATTAAAAGGCAGAAAACACAAACATAAAGGAGGCAAGCTCGTTTTAAAAGAAGGCAAGTCTCAGATAATGAGCACGTTGTCGGACGGGGTGTTCCCACAGACACAAGACCTCACAGGAAGAGGGTGGACATTCAGGATGTTTACCAGTAAAAGTAGAAGGTGGAAAGAGCAGAACACACAAGACCCAGTGTCCTGAGAACCTGGCACAAATGCCCCCTGTTTTAAATGACTACTGGGGAGGGAGCCATCCTGGTCCACACTGTGTCCTTATTGATACAGACAGACAGTCAGGCCCACTGACACAAGCCCTGTGAGAAGCTGGGGCTGGACAATCTCAAGTTCTAGACCAGCCTGAACAACTCAGCAACTTTGAGAGACCTTGCCTCCAAAAGGAAAATAAAATTAAAAAGGTCCTGGTATGTACCTTAATGTGAAGGCCCCGGGCTTGATCCTCACTATCACAGTAAATAAATAAAAAATTTTTAAAAAGACAATAAATAGTAAGGTAAGTCATCACAATAAATTAACTAGCCACTCAGTTACAATTATTTGTTTATGCAGGTAATACCTGTACTTTTTTCCTCAAACCTGGGAGCAGGGCTGAGCACCCATAACCTTGCTTCAAAGCAACCCAGAAGTCTAATTCCCGAAATTACTGCATAAATATAAGCCACTGCTCAAAGGCAACAAATATTAATAAAGCGATTTCTTGCCAGCCACAGAAGATGCCCACAGACGTTTCTGACTTCATCTCGGCCCTAACAAGGTAACCAAGACTGAACCTGGCTGAAGGTGTGCCTAATTGGCCAGCAGTGAAAAACTGGAAGGTGAAACGGGGAGAAGCCCCAGTAACTGGTTGGGCAAAGGTCAAGCTCAGCCAGGCCCAGCGGGCGCAGGCCTGGAATCCGAGCGCTCCGGGAAACTGAGGCAGGTAGCCAGCCCGAGCCCAGCCCGGGCAACCTGGCCAGATCATACCTCAAAAAAATCAAAACGATTCAAAGCCAAAATGGGTCGGGGAGTCAAGGCCAGCGGGGTCAGTCTACCCGATACCCGCCGGTTCGCAGCCCCCTTTCCCGGAGCCTGCCGGTCCGCCGCGCCCGGACTTACCGAGCCAGAAGTGCAGGCGGTAGGTGTAGCCGCGGCAGGCGCGGGCGGTGCGCAGCACCAGGTAGGCGTCCCCGACGTAGAAGTCGCCGTAGGCGCTCTCGGGCACCGGCACCAGCTCCAGCTTCTCGATCCGCCAGACCTGCAGCCCGGCCCGCTTGCCCGCCCGGGAGAACTCGGGGTGGTACACCGCCATGGTCCCCGCGCGCGACGCCGGCGCGCCCCGCCTCTGCACCCGACGGCCCGCGACGAGCGCCCGGCTGGGCCCGGCTGGCCGGGCTTTATGGGGCTCGCGCTCCGGGGCGGGGCCGGGGCGGGAGCCGCTGGGTGGCTCCCTGCGCCCCGGAAATCTGGAGCTTTCCCGGCTGGGAGGAGGCGAGGCCGGCGGAGCGGAGCGCGGGGACCGACGGCGGGGCACGCCCGCGCACGCCCGTCGCCCCGGGCGCCCGCGCAGCCCGCCGCGGACCCGGGCTGAGCGCGCGGGGCCGGGGGCGGAGCCCTCGGGCCGGCGGGGACGGCGTCTCCGGGGCCGCGGGAACTCACCTGCCTTCTCGGAGGAGCGCGATCCTGCCACTTGGGCATGCCTGGAAGAAAGCTAGTGCGTCGTTTAAGGAAAATCTCTAAATAAGCGAACCGGGGAGTGGTTCAGTGAGAGGACCCCGGGTCCCCGGTTCCAATCCCACCCGGTACAATCATCATCTTCACCCTGCACGTCAGGTTGCTTGGAAAGGATGCACCTGACATCCTGTCCTACCCCAGCAGACCCAGCTAGGCAAGTCCCCCGGAGTCCAGAAGCGGTGGCTTAGGTTCTCTGCCACCTGCCTCCTTCAGCCAAGAAATTTGCTAAAGAAAGAAACACACAGCAGCCTCCCCGGCCCAGATCCGGGACGCCCCTGGCCAGCGCCCGCGGCTGCGGAAGTTGTGCGCCTGCCGGGTACCGGGACCTGGCTCCTAGGCGGCAGTTTTCTGACTTTTTACTGGCAGCCTTTGCTGACTTATGACTTAAAATAGGTCTTGCATGTCAAAATTCGATAGCACAAAATGTGTGTTATAAAACATTTTATCTGAGCCGGGCGGGGTGGCGCAGGCCCGTAATCCTAGCACTCGGGAGGCTGAGACAGCAGGGCTGCTCTGAGTTGAAGCCCAGCCTGGGCTACGTAGTGAGCTCAGAATCAGCTTGGGCTACGGGGTAAGACCCTACCTCCCCCCAAAACAATAAAAGGTTAAAAAATGTATCTGCATTCCAAACTGTCACCCAGTTGCTTTCCACAAAGGCAGCTGAGTTACCAGTTACCAGTTACTGGTGCATTTTTTTCCAGACACGCTTGCATTAATAAGAATATAGATAATATAGATACATTTTTAACAGAGAGGGTATTGTGTGCATCGATACACATTACTTACAGAGCGGCCTCTTTTTACTGTCTACATAGAATTCCATCCAGTAAGTGAACTGTATGTGTAATTTTCAGCCTTTCCAAGTTGGTGAGTAGTTAAATCGGGTTTAAGCTCAGCCTGGGTTACTTGACAACTTAGTGACACCCTTTCTCAAAATAAAAAATATGGAAGGGTTGAAACTGTAACTTATTGGTACAGTGCCCTGGGCTCAATCCTCATTACTACCATCAAAAAAGAAAGAAAGAAAGAAAGAGACAAGAAAGCAAAGATGGAAATATTTGAGGCATCTTTTTTCTATCAGATGTGCTACTTATTTAATTCCCTTTCATTACAAATAATAAAAGAATATAATTAAAATACTTTTACTAGTAGTCCTGTTAAACAGCAATAATTCATTTGATTTAGCCAATGATTGGCAGGTATAACCATGGAACTTGAAATCAGAAGATGTGAACATTGTGAGGAATAAAAAAGATGATACCTGTCACCGCCCTGGCACCCAGGGAATAACCTAGCTAATAATCAGCACAGCTCACAGCCAGCACCCACAAACACGTGGTTGGAGAGCAAATGCACTCTAGGAAAGATGTTTTCACCCTCTGACCAAGGGTAAATGAACTACAAGTTTTAATATACCTAGTTTTTTTTAAAAGAGAAAGAGAGAGAAAGAGAGAGAGAGAGAGAGGCTCAATTAAGATCTAGAAAGTTTCCTTTTATGAATGAAGCTATTTTAACATTACACATAATACTCACTACAAAGGCATAGTTCATCGTTCAGTGCTAAGGTGAAAGTTTCATTGATTTTAAATATCTACTGCTGTGGTCATTTTTTCCAGTACTGGGATTGAATCTAGGAAGTGTTGAGCTACATCCCAGTTCTTTTTATTTTATTTTGAGACACAGTCTCACTAAATCACCCAAACTGGCTTTAAAACTGTGACATGCCTGCCTCAGCCTGCTGAGTAGTTGAGATTACAGGTGTGTGCGGCCTCATCTGGCTAATAATTCATCTTTTTATAAATCTATTTACCACTGATCTGGCACTCCCTCCTTAATATTATCTCATATTTTTATTATATAGGTAATTGCTAACCCTCTGAGATCACTGAAGGGTCATTGTACCTTAGAAATTTAGCTATTAGCAAATGTCACAATACAAGCTAAGAATCATGTTCTTCTGCAGATCTGAAAATAAAATGATAATTTTTCCTTTAAGCTACCACTTTTGTAAATAGAGATCAGATAGTTTAAAAACATCGTAAGACCTAGGCTAAAGAAATGAGACCACAGCAGCATTTTTGCCTCATTTCTGGCTCTATTTATTAATAATCACAATTACTCCTTTATTTTCATTTTGTTTATAGCCCTGACTTTACTAGCTCAGGAGAAATAACTCTGCCATTTCAAGGAATATGGTAACAATATTTGAATATCAGAAAGTGATGGAAGTCAGACACCACCTGATTATTATTTTGCTATGAAGACATTCACAAATATAAACTTAACCAATTTACCTACACCAAAGGACAGTTGTTCTAAAAAGTGAAGGAGTTGAGATTTCCTACTGCCAGTCTCTCTTGTTAAACTTCATCAGAAAATGACGCAGAAAGGGATTTTTTTTTGAGACAGTATTTTGCTATTGCCCAGGTGACCTCAAGCTCGTAATGTTCTTGTCCCAGCTTCAAGTGGCTGAGAGTTCAGCATGACACGCAGAAGGCAACTTTTTAAAATATGTTATAAAAACAAATTGCAGCAAAAATATACTACATAGTAAAAGTTTAGAAAAGCTCCATTTAAGGTTAGAAAAAGAAAATGGGAAAAAATAATAGAAAACTCATAATCTTACTACTTTTCAATAGGACACAAACATCTTGAGCAATGCAAAGACCAGGAAAAGAAATAAAAGATATTGGGAATTTCTAAGAAGAATCAAAACTCTGTATTAGTAAGCAATAATCATCATATAAATTAAAAAGCCTAAGATAATCTATTGGTAAATAGAATTAAGTAGAAAGTTCAACAAGGTCATCATATGATTAAAATAATGCAATATAAAATTAAGTACACATTCAGAGAGATCCTATGTATGAAATTGAATGCAGCTGTGAGCGCAAAGACTTTATAAGCAAACCCAAAAAAGGTAAAAATGAATAGCTTTGGTAATGTAATACCAAAGGTCGATCTTCAAAAGAGGACAATAAAGTTAAAGTCCAGGCTGATGGATGGTGTAAAATGATAAAAAATTTTGTTTATTTTTATATATAAATAAATGTTCTGCTTTGGACCTGGACTGTCCCCCAAGAACCTCATGTTTTTGGATGTTGTGGAATACCAACAGAACCATGTGCTGTTAGGGGGTGGGCCTGGTCGGAAGGGCTTGACCTAGTAAGGGTGGATTGCTGGGGCTTGACCCGGAAGGGGCAGTTGCTGGACATGACCGGAAAGAAGATGCTAGTTCCACCCTTCCTTGCTCACTTGACTTCCTGCCTGCATGCTGTGAACAGCTTTGCCTCCTGCTGGGCCTGTACCACATGATCCCACCACTGTAGGCCACCCATGAAGGGATTGGACCTTCGGGTACTGTGGGCAAGGAGAAAGGGACAATAGTGCCCTCCATGGCATACTGTAGTAGAAAGAATGGAAGGCCACTTAGAAAAAAAAAAAAAAAACAGGTAAATGTACAATTAAAAATGTAATATATGGATATGCAAGAAAGGAATAGCACTCAGGGGTTATGGGCATAGCTCAGTGATTAAAGCATTTGCCTAGCAAGTGCCAGGTTCTAATTCAATTCCCCAGCACCACATAGGCAGGGCATGGTAGCTCATGCCTGTAATCCTACCACTTAGAACTCTGAGGCAGGAGGATTGCCCTGAATTCAAGGTTAGCTTGGGCCACCTGGTGAGTTCAGGGGCAGCCTAGACTACAGAGTGAGACCCTGACTCGAAAAAAAATTTAAAAAAGAACATTGTCATAGGCTGAGAACAGTATGGAAGAAATGTCAGCAGAGGCAGATTTTAAAACTATAAAGGTGAATGAAATGCAGGCTACGATCCCACTTGTACAACTACAAGTATGCTTGTAACAGTAGAGGTGATTTTCACGGATGCATATATTTGCAAACATCCATGAAGCATATTGAACATAGCTTGGGTACTTGGGGTCACGGCCTTGATGACAGAAGGTTGGATGAGAGCGTGAAACAGAACGGAAGAGAGGGAAGGTCACTGATCCATCGTAAGAGTCAGGCGTGACCCACAGAGCAACGCCAACTCAGCGCTGTGCCTGTGATCCATGATCCCACCGCAGGGCAGGGCAGAGGAAATACAGCTGCAAGAATGCAAAAACCTATTTCCAAATATTTAACTGGAAGATGTTCTGAATGTGGGAATGTTGATACATGATTTGTCAAAATTAGAAAAAATTATTTGAATTTTTAAAAACCTTTAGGACCTAAAGAATAGAACAAAGAGAATTATTGGAGATGAATGTAGTGGTTTTCACTCCACTTTCCTGTGTGTAATTTTAGCTTGTGTCACAAAAAGAAAAAGGGAATTCAGGAAGTGTTTTCACATGAACTGTGAAACCCGGGTTACTCATTTACTGTTTTATTACCATCTGGCTTAAGAATGTGTAGAGAAATACTCATTTCTTTAAGCTGAAATCTAGCAGTCTTGCAAACTACAGTTAAAAAAAATTTCCATGAGTGTTAAAGGTAATGTGCTGTGTATTGCATTTATTTTCACCTTTCCGGTTGGTTTCTTTGTTTGTTTGTTTGTTTGAGACAGAATCTCTGTAGTGCAGGCTAGCTCTGAACTCACTATGTAGGCCAGGCTGGCCTCAACTCAAGGGATTCTTCCTGCCTCAGGCACCTGAGTGCTGGGGTTACAGGCGTGCACCCAGTTTGCGTGATGCTGGGGCATGAAACTGAGGGCCTTGTATATACTGGGAAAAAGCTGTACCTGGTGAGCTATGCCCCAGCCATTGGCCTTTCTTTTCATCTAATTTCAAATCTTATAATAAGTGGTGAATCATATTTACTTACTGAAACAAGGAAATAGCCAAGATAGATGTGAGGGCACAGGTGCGTAATATCAGCACTCCGGGTGACTGAGGCAGAAGGATCACAAGCTTGAGCTTGGCCTGGGCAACTTATAGCATGGCCCTGTATCAAAATACAAAAGGGCTGGGGATATAGCTCAACGAGAAGGCTCTGAGGTCAATACCCAGGACTGTAAGGGGAAAAAATCAACAAGAAGAAAACACCGTGGTGAGCACTTAATGGTAAAATAGGCAAATGAGGAAAAAATATTTCTTCCCTCTCAGCCATATTCTGATGGTCTTAATTGCTATCTTCTTGTATTGCCTTTATTGTGTGATTGCAACATTTAATTATTTAAACAATGATAAGGAAGTATGATACCATACATATTCTTTAAAAATAATGAGACAAAATAATAGCATCTCAACCTCCTTCAGCCATATGGTAAAATAGGAATAAAATGAGACAATGAGATTTGCTGTAAGGTATGCCAGGAATAAAGCCAGTGAGGGAAAGCTGCCATGCTGACAGAGAATTGCCTCAGTGGCAATAGTTATCATAATTATGTTGAATGATTGTGGGGCATGCAGATTGGCTGTTGTCTTAAATCATTTAGCTGGGATTGCAATCTGAAATGAATGAAGCTCTTCGAGCTATGTAGCTGAATACATTTGTCTACGTTTGCAATGGCAGCCCCTCTGCCAGCCTTGCTTGGGACTGGCATGTGTATACCTTTGCAAGGCAAGTGGCAGGTGTAACAGGGGAGATGAAAAATGGGAATGGAGGAGGGGATGAGGGGAATGGGGCTTCTCTTCTGGGCCATACTCCTGATAACTTTCCCATATACCGGGCAGCTACTATACACAGATATTGCTCTCTCTCTCTCTTTTCAGGCAATGACAAAACTAAACTGTTAAGCAATGTACATTTGTTATAATAGAATAACTTTGGGGAGAAAGAAAAAGATTTTTTTCTCTCCCTTGCATTTTTTCAAAGGTAGTGTAGAAAATAATTGACCAAAAGGAGATTGACAAAAATCAGTGAGTCTTACGGACATGCTTAAACTAATGAATAACTGCTTTAGGGAGAACTTTCTGTATTAAAACATGAGTTGAAAATTAGTGGCGTCAGCATCCATATTTATGACAGTCTGTGATAATTTCAACCTCTAGTAAGAGCAGTTTAAATAAATAAAGGAAGCCCGGCCATGGTGTGCCTCACTGGTAGACAGCTTGACAAGGGGGTTGAGGGAAAAGTTTGATAAATGAGAAAGAAAAAAGAAGGAAAAAAGAGTTTTAAGGGAAAAGTTCGAGGCTTGAGTACTTTGGTTTTGTATTTCAACCAATGAAAAAATTGAAAGTTTCTTTACCAACAATAGTGACACTTAGCCTCATGTTTTTCTTTTATTCTAGGAAACATAGAAAAGGCACTGTGCAACTCATAAATTAGAATTTAAAAAGAAACTTTGTTTATCTGCATCATAGTTTGTGGATAGATTTTAAAGTACTCGGCAGTTTAGGAACTATAGTTCGGCAGAGTTGGTTTTGTAAATGATAATGTTAGAAATTAAAAAGACATTTGAAATCTGCTTCTTGCCTTTCGTTGATGTAGAAGCACTGGGTACGGTGGTAAGAATGCGGACCCGTGTAGGAAAAAAATCTTACCTTGATTTCCAGGTGTTCTGGGTCTAGCCACATGGCCTTGACGAATTAGTGACTTCTTTAAGACAGGATCTTACCAAGTCACTAAGTAGTCCAGACTGGGCTTGAACGTGTGATCTCCTGCCTCGGCCTTCTGCAGCACTGGGATTAAAGGCCTGCCCCATCACCATTTTATAGTTCATATTGAATTGACGATAGAGTGGGGGAGAGAGAGAGAGAGAGAGAGAGAGAGAGAGAGAGAGAGAGAGAGAGATTAAAAGTACAGTTATCTCATTGCAAAACTCCTTGTCTTAGTTACTTTCTCATTGCTGAGACAAAACATCCCGCATTCACAACTTCAGAAAGGAAAGATTTATTTTGAGTTACAGGTTCAGGTCTCTCACAGCCAGCAGGGTAGAAGCCCATGGCAGAGGCTGGCGAGCAGGTCACCCCATTGTAGACAGAAGTCAAGTGACTCTG